>CAKAKR010069732.1:100046-117513 GCA_916700685.1 Adelosebastes latens | reverse complement strand
TATATATATATATACAGTATATATATACACACATATACATACACACACACGCACATATTTTTTTTCCTTTCTTCCTTTTCATCATAACAAAATAAAGTAAAATTAAATATGGATAAAACAAAATGGAGAGAAAAATAAATTAAATAAATAAAAAATTAATAAATAAAATAAAATAAAATAAAGAAAAATAAAGAAAGAAAGAAAGAAATAAAGAAATAAAGAAAGAAAGAAAGAAAACCTTAAAAAAGCCAAGCCACCTGGTTGTCTGGTTTTCATTATGGTCTTTATGGTGCGTGTGTGTGTGTGTGTGTGTGTGTGTGTGCATGCGAGGGTGCGCGTATACTGCTAAACCACGCCCCAACCGGCAGACACGATGACGTCACTGGATCGACAGTGATGGGAACTCGAGCGAGCACTGGTGAGTTTCTCCTCAAACCAATAATAACCTCTCGTTTTCTTCTTTGTCACTTGAACAGGGAAGTAGGCAGGGCTCCACAGATACGCACCACAACCCACAACCTCGAATGGTTGTCTGCTGTTGAGTGAGTGTAACGTTAAAGCCCCGTAACCCTGCTGTGCTGTCGGTCGGTTCAGGGTTTAACTGCCCAGGTTATCATCTCGTTAACGGACGTTGTGAGTAACTTGACCGTTGGTAACCGTTGGTAACCGTTTGAATGTACAGATAACGTCAGTTGTAAGCTAGCTAGGTGCTGTTTGCTAGCAGTTTTTGGATGTGTTGCTTGTCAAGTCATGTTATCACAGCAGCATGTGAAGCTTAAGGGCTGACTGTTTTGGTATTAGCTAGCCCAGCATGCAGGCAGCGAGATAACAGCTATATAGTTAGTTTTATAGCAGCATACCCCTTGTTGTTTCATCCTGGATGTTAGTAGCTAAACTGTCCAAAAAGACAACAACATGTCAGCACGTGTTATCTTGATTAGTTAGTATGCAGCTTTTATCACGGTTCTCTGCAGTCACGTTTAGCCCTCTAAACACGGGGATTTGTGTGGAGGATTTGACTAATATCATTATAGTTTGTTATGAGTCAGGCCAAGTCTGGCAGCTATAGTGGCCAGCTGATATTAATACATGTGCTGTCAACTCTTCAGTGTTGTTTTATGTCAGGGGTGATGCTCATAATAGATAGATAGATAGATAGATAGTAACTTTATTGATCCCGAGGGAAATTCAAGTTTCCAGCATCACAGTTCCATAGTGCAAAAACATGTTAGTAAAAAGGAAGTAAAAAAGTTAGTAGTGCAAAGTACAAAGTACAAAACAAAATATACCAGATATAAAAATACAAGGAGATGAAGAAAACTGTTAAAACTGAATATAGTGCAGGGTAACAGCTGTGATACACAACTAAAAGTGAATATAGTGCAGAAGAGACTGTTAAAAATGAGTATAGTGCATTATTATCTGTCCTATAATGTAACCTTTCATAGCTGTTAATGTTTTTAATTCAGACATTTGATTTGTCACTTGAGCCTGCAGGCTTTGTTAGTTAAGGGTGGAAATAAAGAAGTCGGTTGTGAAATCAGTGAAAAAAAGTACTTCCTGATTTGGCTCATTGCTACCACATTAAATGAGTCACAAAGAAAATCTAAGTTTGTTATCTCTCAAATGTGCTGCTCCTTCCTAATCTTTGAATGTTGGATGATGGAGGAAGTAAAGGATCAGTGCCACTGGTTTTTCCTGTTATAACCCATCTAGTAAAATACATACTTTATATAACAGCAGACTATTTTCAAACAATAATGCTATGTTTTAAGGATTTAATCTTTTATTTCCTGTATTTCCAGTATGCACAACAATTACAGGGAAGCAGCCGTTGGAAAAAAAATATTGTGCTCAGGCTTCCTCCAACAATGCAGCAACAAAATGTAAAAAAAATAAAGAGCATACAAGTTAAAAATATCCAATATATACTGTAAGACATAACACATAAAATAGTTCAGAGTTTAAATATAGGAGTAAAATATAATATATAGAGAATGTAATACTGTGGTTTCAGGCATTGATTATAGGGCTGCATGCTGCAGCTAACAATTATTTTTGTTATTGATTAATCTGTTGATTATTTTCTTGATTAATTGCTTAGTCTATAAATGTCTATCCCAGTTCTCCAGAGTTATTCAGTTTACAACCGTGGAAGATTAAAGAAACCAGCAAAGAGAGAATTTGAGTATGTTTTTTTTAAAAAATGACTTAAAGGACCAGTGTGTAACAAATCTATCTATTGGCAGAAATGGAATATAATATTAATAAGTATGTTTTCTTTAGTGTATAATCACCTGATAAGAATCGTTTTGTTTTCGTTATCTTTCTATCTACATGGGGAGCGAGTCCTCTTCACGGAGTCTGCCATGTTGCACCACCATATGCAGTAGCCCTGAACGGACAAACCAAACACTGTTAACTTTCCTGCTTGGGCTGGAGTCGATAATGTTACTTGCTCCCATCACCGCCGCTCTCTCTCTCTCTTGCTTCACCACTCACTTCCTACGTGCACACACACTTGAAGCACTGGCTCTGCTCCAAATGTCTCTACAGAGGGTCATTTGCGTTTTCGCGTCGGCCACCGTAACTCTACAAAACGCTTGGCACACGGGAGAGTTCAGTTGGTTGCAATCTCATCACCTCACTGCCAGATCCTACACACTGGACCTTTAAAACAATAAATTGCAATCGATTAATCAACTAACCTTTGCAGCTCCAGGTAAATCAGTCAATTTTTTTGATTTTTTTTGATTAATCAGTTGAAAAAAACAGGAGCAGTGTATTTTGTGTCTTTTAAAATATCCGAAATGGTGAACTATGTCAAGTGATGTTGGCAAATGTCTTGTTTGTCTGACCAACCTTCCAAAACCAAAGATATTACTTTACAATTTTATAAAATGGAGAAAATCCTCACATTTGCGAGGCTAAAAACAGTGAATTTTTGGATCTTTTGCTTGCAAAAGTACTGAAATGATGAATTGATTATCAACATTGTTGACGATTAATTTTCTGTCCTGTCTATCATCTAATTGATTAATCACCTAATAATTTAAGCACCATTCATTTATTTATTCTTGGTATGAGAACTTGTCGCTTACACAACGACCAATGTCAGTGCAGATGTTTCAAATCAGACTATGCACTGCTTCACCTAAACTGCAACGATTATATAAGGATATTTAGGGTGCTGCCCGCCAGGAGCAAAAGTCCATTGAAATCACATATGACTGAAGGACTCACAAACTCTTTCTTACATTTTTCTCTCTATTAAATCATCGGCAACAGTCCTCTGCGGTCTTCAATAGGCTGCCATCTGATTGTAATAATATACAGAAATAAATGGAAATCAATGGCTGCCTGCAACAGTCTGAAAAATGTATCCAAAGCACTAAAACGGTACAACATGCATGCAACAAAGGTCAGCAGAAATGTAACGTTAAACAGGGTTTGTAGTTATGGAACTAAAACTTTCCCTTTTATTGTTGTTGTTGTATGTAAGCAGAACCTCCACCTCCGCCTGGACACACCGGTACAGTCCCGTTAGGTAGGGTACAGTCTGTGTTTGTTTTCGTGATGGTCGATTTAACATGTAAAAGAACATTGGTACATTTTTTTTTTAACTGTTTCTCTTTTTCTCTGTTTTTTAGAAAAAATGACAAACAAAATCCCCCTCTCTCGCTCTGAGGTGTTTGGGGAGCTGAGGAAGGAGCTGCATGAAGATGAAGAGTTCCATCAGTCCGACGCTCACGTCTTCATCATCATGGGAGCATCGGTGAGAGCAGGGGAGGGGAGTCGCAATCTAGTCAGTGATTTATATAAATAAGGTGTAAGAATTGGAACTGATAATGCAGTGTACATTTGAGAAATTTAATGAATGGTCTTGATCACAAAATTTACTGCGTGATTCAAAAAAGTATGAATCTATTCGGAGCAACCAGGAACATGTAACTTTTCTCTGTGTTCCCTTATTATTATTTTTGGCACATTTACAGCACAGGCCGTTAAGGCAAGAATTGTTGGCCATAATTACTAAGAAAGTGTGTTGAAATCTTTAAAAATACTGCAATAATTGCACACGATGTATGTGATTAGGGAAATGTTGAAACTGATTTCTCCAAGGTTATGCAAACAAGCATCACACAGTCATCCGAGCTTTCAAAAGGTTGAAATTGAGGCAATGAAAACCTCAAGGTTCCTCTTTGCTTATTTCAATAGTGTGTGTGATACGTCTGACTGGGTATCATTCAAAAACCAGCATCAATGTAATACCTGAGTTTTGGTCCCGTAACAAAAATATTCTTTCTAAAACCTTGCTTTGCTTAGCATAAACATATTTCTTGCAGAAACCATTTTGTTTTCATTTAATGAATTAAATCAAACACACCCCTCAAATGCATCATTGATTATTTATTGTATTAATACAGACAGTTGTATAACAACCTTACTTAAATTGAATTAAAAAAATACGTTGGTAAATTCAACAACACTTTTATTTAAATTCTGCAATACAGGATTTGATTGTTTGTAACACTCAATGTCACAGACTCAGTTTGGTTGTTATTTGAAGATTATTCGCGTTTAATGCACATGCCTAATCATATGAAAGTTAATTTTGTTTCTTTGCTAAAATAAATTAAATAAGTTGTTCAATAATGTGATAAGAAATGTCTCCTTTTCACCGTTTTACTATTTCCTCATACTCGTCAAGTGTCGAGTTAAGGAACTAAAACCATTAACGGGTTTCTGAAACTATTTAGACCTGTTTCCTCATTTCTCTGTTACACAGTCTTTCTCTATTTGCCTTCATCTTTACCAGGGCTTCAGTCTGTCCAGATGTGTAATTTTCTCATTCATTTGTTTCTATTATTTAAATTAGTAACACGATTTTAAATGGAAAAAAAATACAGAAACATGTTTGTATCTATGACAAAATGTAAACTGCTTTGCTTTCGCTGCTCAAACTGTATTTTCTACAAAATAATTTTTCAAAAGAACCATTTTCAGATCTTTTTTGTTGCCATTGCATGCGAAAAAAAATGATTTGTTCAGTTTTTTGAACATCTAGTCAGGTTACAGTCAGTCATTGGCTGTGTCCTTTTTTCTCTTTCACTGTTTGCTCAGTCTGGAGAAGAGGGTGTCGCTGTGTCGCTGTGTCGCTGATTTTTGCAGTGTCACTGAAAGTCAGCGTTTTTCTTTCAGTGTGTAACACCGGCAGGTCAGGGGAAGGGCTGGGCTGTGTGCAGTCTCGCTCTGGTTGTACTTGTTTAGTGTAGATATGTGTGTTGCTGCAACAGTTTTAAATGGCTGCACTGCAAGCTAGTTTTTCATGTTTATCTCCAAGTGATTACATACAGTCACACCACATTTTCAAACATTTACTCACTGCTACTAATTCAATAGTTATAGCTGTTCAGCTTCATGATGATATGAAAGGTTTACTCAACAGGTTTGTCCTTTGCTTATGTTGTAGAACGTTGCACATACAAATGAATGACCAACCTCTTAACCTAAGTGTGACATTAAAGACACTTTTCTGTTTAGTTCCTCTCATCTACAGTTATTTCAAACAAACAGTCTTAAACAAAGATGCAGGGTTATAAGTTTAGTTGAGTTTCTTCCTACCCAGCTGAGGAATAGAGTCAGATTTTGATTTAGGCCAACCGTATACTATAATGGGAATTACTTTTAATGAAGTTGACTTCTAATGTCCAGTCCTGTCCATGTATTAATTGGAGGTTCTCCTCCGGTCGTCTCTGATTTCTAAGCTCCTCCTGTGTCATAACTAGTAGTAGTAGCAACAACAGGTTCTTCAACATGAGTTGGCAGCATGACCGTCTTTTGTTTCCGCACTGTCTGTTGGTGGTTGGCACTTGCTCTCAGTGGAATTACTAAGGTTGCGCAATTCTTAAATAAGCCAAAGCAGCCTACTTACCTGTTGCCAGACATTGTGACATGTAGTGCTGCAGCATCTTGTGTCACGGAAAATAATTACCACTCTGGCAAAGTACACTTGTTAAATAAGCTGTACTGTAACTCCAAAACACACCATCAGCTGTGCACTTAATGATTATGTTTGAGACCTACATTTATAAAGTGAAATCATATTTCTGATTGTGTGTTTGCACCTGTAGGGGGATCTGGCTAAGAAGAAAATCTACCCAACTCTATGGTGAGTGAACCTCTGACCCCAGTGAAAGGCTTTTACATTAGCAGCACAGCAGAGTCCGAGGACAGATAGTCCTCTAATCTGGATTTGAGCTGCTGAAGTTTGAACCATATGTTTCTATGTTCTCCCCCAGGTGGTTGTACAGAGACGGCCTCCTCCCTGAGCAAACGTATTTTGTGGGATTTGCTCGCTCTGACTTGACAGTTGATGCCATTCGGACTTCTTGCCTGCAATATCTGAAGGTAAAACTGGTCCATAGTTAGTCTTTCTTTCTCTAATCACAAATTAATCACACATTTTTTATCTGTTCAAAATGTACCTTAAAGGGAGATTTGTCTTGTATTTAATACTATTATCAACCGGGGAGTGGGCAAATATGTTAAACATAAATAACAACATAAAACAAACACAAATATTGCCCAGAAACCCTCACAGGTACTGCATTTAGCATAACAAATATGCTAAAATCATAACATGGCAAACTGCAGCCAACAGGCAACAACAGCTGTAAGTGTGTCAGTGTGCTGACTTTACTATGACTTGCCCAAAACTGCATGTGATTATCATAAAGTGGGCATGTCTGTAAAGGGGAGACTCGTGGGTACCCATAGAACCCATTTTCATTCACATATCTTAAGGTCAGAGGTCAAGGCACAACTTTGGAGCATTATTTAACCTCCTTTGGGACAAGCTGTGTCATGGTTGGTACCAATGGATTTCTTAGGTTTTTTAGTTTCATGTGATGCCAATATTCAGTGTAGCTTTAAAATTGAGCCCGCTACAACCTCAAAAATAACAGGTTGCCTTAAGGCATTAAAGAAATTAGTGGCGTTAAAACGAATTTGCATTAACGCGTTATCGCGTTAACTTTTGACAGCCCTAAAAAAAATATGCAAACACTATGTAAATAAAAAACTTTCAAAGCAAGAAAATAATGTGTGGAGGTCCATCTTCCATTCCTCCCTCCCATCCCCTCCGCTCCTCTTCCTCTCTCCATTGGCTTAATCCTTAAAGCGATGATGAACCTACAGAGAATTATCACCTTAATCTGCAGCTCCACTCAGCTTTACAGCGCTTTAGTGACTTTAAGCTCATTGTTTAGCTGTCCAGCCCACAACTTCACTGTTTTGGTTCACTCTCACCACTCTCACAGCATAATTTTCGGCCAGAGCATGCAGCTGTTTTCAGCGAAAAGGTCTAAAAACTCTCTAGCAAATTTGCCATGTCAACTTAAAAGGTGATGTCAGTGTTGTGTTTACAGCTTGTTTCTGCTGCCACCAAGTGGCCAGCAGCTCTTAGTGGGGTTATACAGTATAATCAGTCCATTTAGACCACAAGTTTTTTTAGAAACACAATAAATTTTTCCATTGCATGTATTTCATGTTTCATCCATTTCTCAGTTCCTGCTGCCTCCGTTTTTTTCACTGCATTTTTAAACATCCTTATTAAATCCATGCATGTGTGTGACTCCAGGTGACAGATAAAGATGCAGAGCGGTTGGCAGCCTTCTTCAGCAGGAACACGTATATCAGTGGGAAATACACAGAGCAGAGTTCCTTCTCCAAACTCGACAAGCACATCCTGTCTCTTCCCGGAGGACCCGAGGCAAACCGTCTCTTCTACCTGGCGCTGCCACCCACCGTCTACCACGATGTTACCAAGAACATCAAGCACGGCTGTATGAGCACCAAGTCAGTACACTTCTCTTACTTGCTGTTGCTTTGTCACACTGTTTACTTGTCGTTTTGCTAGCGGATGTACAGTGTGCCAAAATCTCATCCTTTTTTATATAAAGCTTTGTTGTTTTACTGCATTTTAGTGCATACAAAACAATAAAATGTGATTATAGATTTTACATCACATAAGACAGCACTAGTACCATGGTTCAGAGTTGTGTATTTGGGTGTCTGTCTTGCAACATAACCAGCATCAATGGAAGTGCTGGGTGCTTCCATAGGTGCAGCCATACACTGGTGTTTCTTTTATTTCATCCACTCCATTTATATCAATGAGGGTAAGCTGAATAAGAGAAACACCTCTCTGTATAATGCATTACAGTTAAACAGCACCATAACCTACATCCTGCAAAATGATCATACTGTTGAATCAACACCTCTTTAAAATAGTTTAAACAAAAACTGAACATTATAAAGAAAATTTGTTTTAGCTATGATTACCTAAATCTACTATAAACTGACAAATGTGTGCGTGATGCCTAGAGAAAAAACTTTTCTATCCTTTGTCCTCATCTATTTCTTTCATAATTAGGTCTGATGGAGGAGACAAGTGATCCTTAACAGCTTCTATCATCATGTTCTTTTTGTGATCTTTGCCTCGCTTACCTTTTAATTTAGATTTAATTGGAAACCCAATTTAAACCCAGTTGTGTCCCACTAATGTGTCATTGAGGTGATGAACACAGTATCAATCAAAGTGGACTTGACCTGTTCCTTTTCTTCTCTGTGTGTGTGTGTGCATGTATGTTGTGTAGAGGCTGGAGCAGGGTGATCGTAGAGAAGCCGTTTGGACGCGACCTTCAGAGCTCTGAAGAGCTGTCCACTCACCTCTCCTCCCTCTTCACTGAAGAACAAATCTACCGTATAGATCACTACCTGGGCAAGGAAATGGTGCAGAACCTCATGGTGCTCAGGTGAGAAAACCATCTTCAGATATGGTTGCTTATTTTACATCCATTGATTTTGGATATTGTCAAATGTTTGTTGGTGAACATGTGTAGAGGCACAGAGTCTCAGAGAGCCTGGCTGACCTGAATTAACAGTAAATGAGATACACCCACTTATAGGTTATATGATAACAACATCCAATAGAATGAATACAAAAATATACTGGGTCAGATATGTCGGATTGTGGAAATCCTTTGGGAGAATGAGCTAAATGTAACTATATCACCAAAAATATGGAAGAATATAAGCTGTAATACATGGAAAAGAAGTTAATTATGTTGAAGAGAGTAGTCTTTGAAAATCAAGTTACGATTTTTTAAAAACACGTATTATTCAACAACATATTCTAATGAGGTTACATTAAATTATTGGCGAAGATGTGGGGAGAGCGCCGCCGATCACACACATGTATTCTTTTCCTGGCCGGTGTTGCATTAATATTGGACAGAATTAAGTAGAAAGATGGATACCCATGTGTCCTGGAAAACCTGGAAAACAGCTGACTAATTTTCCAGTAATGGAAAACACATGGAAAATCTGAGAAAAAGTCCAAATGTTCTGGAAAATTGTTTCACAATTCTCCTATTTTCCTTTAGCTGAGAATGAACTACTAGGATATCTATCGGAGCTCCCCAAAATGTATTACATTGCCATCTGAAAGGGCTAAGTTATGTTCGGGATCATATTAATGTTCAAATGGTAGTTTATGGACGAGAGCATTTTGAATAGGCTGCTCTTGGTTAAGTTGTGGAAATTAATGAATGAATGACATTACAACTTAAGTGGCTGAAACTCTGAATAATGTCAGTTGTCAGTTGTGCAATTTTGTTAATAGTCTGTTTATTGTCAATACTGTATATACTGCTCCTATTTTTATACTTCCTTTTATTGGTTCATATTTTGTAACACTTTGTTTAGCTCTTTTTTACTGTGTTAGCTGATGCATCTTGTTTTTTGCACTATCCCCTTTGCTGCTGTACACTGCACATTTCCCCACTTCGGGACTAATAAAGGAATATCTTATTTTATCTTATCTTACATTATCCTTCAGATAGGTCACTGCTGGCTGGCAACTGTGGTAGTTTTTTTTATTATTTTATTATTTTATGATCAATTTGCCATAATTACTAAGCACGTAAGTGATGATTTCATAGATAAGTCATAGCCATAAACTTCACATTTTTTAAACCAGACTTCCACAGAGAGGAACATATTAGTGTATGCTGCGAAAATAATCCCTAGAAAAGAGTGAGAACCCTGCTCATTTAAGTGCACACTCATTTTAGAGCCAGAGCAATTACTACTGGGCATAACACCCCAGTTTGTTAAGAGAGCAGCTGATCTTTGGAATTATAAGAGTAGAAGCACTTAACAGATAGGCAGATAACAAAAAAAAGGTTGAATACAACTGCACCACAAATAGTCAATTTGCAAAATGGAGAAGATAAGTCATATGAATTTAGTTAACTTGTTTGAAATACGATGGAAGAAGATACACTAAAACTAATATTATACAATGAAAATTGTACAAGATGCACAGACATTTCAGCACACACATGTCCTAGTATATCTCAGAATATGGAGGATATACTTAAGCTAAAACTACCTTTTTATTATTTTATTTCTTTTCTCTTTTCCCCTAAAGGTGCAGGGGTGGGGATAGATTATTGTGACTTTGTTTGATTTTTTTCGGAAGTAATTCTTGTAATGGGTTACAACTATCACATAAAAAGCCTATTGCGTCCTGATGAATAAAACTCAAAACACACAATACTACCAGCACATCTTTCTTCTTAGAGTTGTTGGTATTTCTCCCTGAGCTTTGTAATTCTTTGTTTGCGCAAAGAGAATTTTCTTTTTTGATTTAGAGGTAAATTGAATTATGCATAACACTTCAGTTTCAGCTGGTTTGTGGTTTAGAAAAGCCTCTTTGAATATCATACAAAGAAAACAAAAATTGGCCTCTAACCAAGAACAAAACAGAATTTTTGTTGTTTGTTCATGCATGTTGTCACGAACAGATGTCTTTGCACTGTGTGTGTGTGTGTGTGTGCACGCCGCTCAGCAGAGACTGATATGATCCTCATTGCAGGTTTGGGAACCGAATCTTCGGGCCGATCTGGAACAGGGACAGCGTGGCCTGTGTTGTTCTCACCTTTAAAGAACCATTTGGCACTCAGGGACGAGGAGGCTACTTTGATGACTTTGGCATCATCCGGTGAGCGGAGAAAAAAATCCCTGAAGTTTGTCTTTGCACTGTAATATTAAAGTTAAATGCTTTTGTACCCAGGTTTGAAGTGAAGTTGTATAAGAATGAGCAGAGAGCAGTAACGGGAGCTTCTATACTTAAACACTGTATTTTTAGTTACTGTATACTGTAACAGCACTTTCATTGCAAACAACGGGGGGTGAATTCTTATATAACTCACCCGTTTAACTCATAATAAGGCTCTTCAGAAACCTTTTTTAACCATATTTTATACAGTCTATGAGCAGTACCTGGACAATATTTGTCGTTGTTTTGTGTTGTTTATTGTTTTCCAAATATACATACGTTTGCATAAGGCAAGCATATTCTTCCACTCCCATGTTGACAAGAGTATTAAATACTTGACAAATCTCTCTTTAAGGTACATTTTGTATGGATAAGAAAGTGTGATTAACTATAGACAATTATGCGATTAATCAAGATTAAATATTTTTATTGATTGACAGCCCTAAATATGAATGAGTGCTAATAACTATAATTATACAGTGTTATAAGTGGATTATAATGCATAATAAGTATGTTTTATAATGCATTATAGACATGGGCGTCATAGAAAGTCTACAGAAATTCTAATTGAATACACTTGAATGTCCTTATATCCGTGTAGAACTACATTATAGTGTGTTATAAACCATTTATTAAATAAGGGACAACGTACAGCGAGCCGGTCATTGTTGTGAAATAAACCCCGACAGGGGGACGCAAGACCCTGAAAGGGTTTATTTCATAACAATGACCCGCTCGCTGTACATTATCCCGCTTATTACATGGCTACTTACTTAAGAAATCAATAATTTAACACAAAAATGGTCCTCCAGAGTCTGACATCAGTACTGTGTCCATAGCAACGGTCTGGTATAAAGAAATAACAGACCGTCGAACGCCGGGATTTACCAATTAGAATGGAGTATTCAACGAAGCCGTTCAATTGTTTATATACTGCTTATGAATGCTAAATTGGGGGAAGTTAAAGTAAAGTGTTACCTTTTCATCAGTAAATAATCATTAGCAGCTCACTGCGAGGTAAATTACCTTTTAAATGATGGATAGACTTTACCAATTTTAACATATCCATCGGTTATAATTTGAATGAACATGATCACAGCCATCAGCTGTCTGTTTTCTGACCACCTGTTCCTTTTGTCCTGATCAGCGATGTCATGCAGAACCACTTGCTCCAGATGCTCTGCCTGGTTGCCATGGAGAAACCAGCTTCCACCAGCTCTGATGATGTCAGGGATGAAAAGGTACAAAATAATTTCCCAGAGTCCCTCGACACTCACAACGCCTCCTCACTACTGACTACTACTAATTACTACACCAACACTACTACCAATATGGAGAGATATGGTTTGTTTCTAATGGATGGTATCTGTTCTATTGTGTTCTCTCTTGTAGGTGAAGGTGCTGAAGTGCATCGCTCCAGTGTCCATATCAGATGTGGTGCTGGGTCAGTATGTGGGGGATCCAGAGGGTGAGGGAGACGCCAAACTGGGTTATCTCGATGATCCCACAGTTCCTAAAGGATCAACTCAGGCCACCTTCACCACCGCTGTACTTTATGTGCACAACGAACGCTGGGATGGTAAACACACCGTGCCCTTTACAAAACAAATCCCACTGATCTCCCATTCTCCCATGCTCTTTCATAATGCATTGACATTAAAATGTTTCGCTCCTTAGGTGTTCCTTTCATCCTTCGCTGTGGAAAAGCTCTGAATGAGAGGAAAGCTGAGGTGCGGCTGCAGTTCACAGACGTTCCAGGGGACATTTTTGGAGATCAGTGTCGCAGGAATGAGCTAGTGGTGCGTGTGCAGCCCAACGAGGCAGTCTATGCCAAGATGATGAGCAAGAAACCCGGCGTCTACTTTAGCCCTGAGGAAACCGAGCTGGACCTCACCTACAAGAGTAGATACAAGGCAGGTTCAAGTTGATTTGTTTATGCCTAGAGCAAGTGGTATAAATAGCATGACAAAGAAAGATACTAAAGCTATCTATATCACATCGTCAATTTCGTATCCATATTTTTCCAGTAAAAAAGTAACAATGTAAAATTTGTGTCTTGTTTTCAGGATGTGAAGCTTCCAGACGCTTACGAACGTCTCATCCTGGACGTCTTCTGTGGGAGTCAGATGCACTTTGTACGCAGGTCTGTCTTTGTTTTTCACTAGTGTTGTCTCATGTTACTACTTGTATACTAAACCTGTCAGTGAACCTACCAGTTCTTCACACTAGATGGCGACATAGTGCATCTTTTGTCTGCCTCAGCATGAAGGAAAGGGTTGTAAAAACCTTACCTACAGCTCTGATGTTATGTCCTCCACCACATGCTGAATTGTTTGTCTTTTACAGTGATGAACTAAGGGAAGCATGGAGGATCTTCACACCTCTTCTTCATCTCATAGACAGAGAGAAGCCCAAACCTATTTCTTACAAATATGGAAGGTAGGAAATGTTATTCTCTATACAATCACCTGGAGGAGTTTAATACTGAGTGTTGATTGTGATTGTTTCTCTTTTCTTCTCAGCCGGGGCCCAACAGAAGCAGACGACCTCTTAAAGAAAGTTGGATTTCGCTATGCAGGCACTTACAAATGGGTCAACCCTCACAGACTGTGAATTGTGATGAGATGAGGGAGGAGTAGAGGTAGAATAGTGGGAGGGGTGCAGCAGGGGTAAGTGAGCCATGTCATGTTCCAATACTAGAGTGTCTTTTGAGGAAGGAGGCGTTTCCACTATGTGGATCCACCATCACAGTAGCAGACCAACCTATTATTTCTCAGGTATGGCAATTATTCCTTGGAGCCAGTTCATCAGACATTCAAAAAGAAATGTATGCTGTACTGGTGGTACCTTTTATGTTTCTTCATACATTCACAGCAACTTTCCATGTTTTATTTGAGAGGTGGGACTAAGTCAGTAAGGGAGGGAACAAAAAATTTGAACCAGGATATTTTTGTGAACCAATTAACTGTCTGATGAACTAGCTCCATGTCTCTGTCTCTATTAATTAGGTCTTAATTTGTCAGGATGTTAAATGGAATAACTGATTAACAAGAGCAGAACAACAACAACAACAACAAAACGCTCAGCTGAGTCATGCTCACTCAGTGTAAGCACCGTACCAAAGATGGTAACTGAACACAGCAGAGACGAGGAACAACAGGAATGATTGTTCACCAGCTGTCACTCTTAATAACCTTTATGATTGTAATGCCATTATGCTTTGACTGCTGGTATTAATCACACTTAGTGGAGTTTCATTTTAACAACTTGCGTACTCTCTCTTTGCCTCCTCTTTAAGATAAATAGACTCTGTGGTTTACAAAGGGCAATGCAGGCAGTTTCTCTTCCAAAGCATTCATACTGGAATAGTCTTAAGTGTCCTTATGGACAAACCAAACAAGCTCTCTGTCTTGTTTAGTAGCCTCCCTCTGAGCTTCATTCCCTTTTGTTTACATTTGTTTTCAGGTTTATTTAAGTTGCTGATGTTCATTCCATATTTCGAAATATTCAGACAGCAGCGGTGTCTGCCATAGGTCAACAGTGAATGTCTTTGTAACGACGTACTGAATACTGCTGTTAACTGCACACGCACATTTAAAGCTATCTACATTTCCACTACTTGTAATAAACTAGTTTTGCTTCTGTTAACTTGTTTCATGCTTTGTGTTTTTTATTGCTTCAAAGTCACTAAATTATGTTATGATAGAGGTATCAGCATTTAAATAAAAATCTTAAAAGGAAATAGTTTTGACAATTTGAGAAATACGCTTATTCGCTTTCTTGCTGAGAGTTAGATGGAAAAGGCAGCTTTATTTGTATAGCACATTTCAACAACAGGGCAATTCAAAGTGCTTTACATAGACATTCAAGAACATTGCGACAAAGTGCAAAAGAACATTAAGACATAATTAAAACAGTTATAAAAACATAAAAACATTAAATATTAGAAAATAAAAACAAGCTAAAAATAAAAGCTAGGATAGAAGCTAAAATAGAATATAACACACAAGAGTAAAAGTTCTAGTGCAGTATAAGATCATTATCTGGTTTAATAACAGGCAGCAGCAAACAGGAAAGTTTGAAGCTTTGTTTTAAATGAAGTCAGAGTTGTAGCGGTCCTGCAGTTTTCTGGGAGCTTGTTCCAGATATTTGGTGCATAAAACCTGAACGCTGCTTCTGCATGTTTAGTTCTGACTCTGGGGACACTAAGCAGACCTGATCCAGATGAACCTGAGAGGTCTGGATGGTTCATAACATAGCAGAAGATCAGAAATATATTTTGGCCCTAAACCATTTAGTGCTTTGTAAACCAGCAGCAGTATTTTTAAATCAATTGTCTGAGACAGGGAGCCAGTGTAGAGACCTCAGAACTGGACTGATATGATCCACTTTCTTGGTCGAAAAGCATGTCTCTTAACAAAAATGCCATCGCCTCTCAAGCTCACTAATTAACATGATATACATGTATCTTTCTTCTTCAGTTTTTCACAAAATACAAAGTTAACTACATTTACCGCCTTGTGATTGTATGCCTCCACCAACCAGTCAAGATGCATCCATGTCTGTCCAAAATGTCATTAGTTCATCATTTTATCCTATTACACATTTGTGTGAAATTGTCTTAATTAGCATATGAATTCTTGAGTAACGGCCAAAAACCTGTTTTGTGAGGTCAAAGTCACCTTGACCTTTGACCACGAAAATATAATCAGTTCAGTATAGTCAGTATAATTGTGACATTTGTGCCAATTATTTGAATAAATTCCCTCCAGGCGTTCCTGAGATTTTGCTTTCTTGAGAATGGGATAGAACATGATAATGTTTTAAAGGAACAGTACGTAGAACTGACAGCTAGCGTTTTGAAATGTGTCCTGCAGTACAAATTCAAAACATTGGAGCCGTGGCCCGTCCGCTCCTCCGGTGTGACTGATAGCAGTCAGCGTACGTTTTCGTAATTTGAGGGTTACCTTCTAGGAACGGACTGTGTTAGCCTTTGGCCAGCGGCAGTCGGAATCACTTCCCCGGCTGTGTGTCTCAAATTCTCGCTGCCTTGATAACCCAGCTGCACATAGACCACAGAGAGATGTGATGAGGCTTTTAAGGCCGGGTAGACTCTAACGTTAATGTTATCTCTGTTGATCCAGTGTGTTTGCTGGCTTCCATGGCTGTGAAGGCTGTTTGTGTGCCAATTTGTGTCATACGTATGTGGCAACTGGGTGTTGAAATGGGCAGCTGACGGGATCACACCGTTCAAAACAAAAACACACATTCAGGAACGGAATTGAAATTTCAAAGGAGAACATACTGGCTGTAGCATTGTTGTCGGAGATGACAGTACTTCAATTCAGCATGTTTCCTTAATCTCCGATGACATGTTATGGTCATTTTATGATCTATTCCAGTAAATATATTACATATTGGTCCTTTAAAGTTTTTGCACCCTCAAAAAGTCATAGTATAGTATGTCATAAAAAAGTCATAGTATGTCATAAAAAATGTCATGAAAATGTCATAAAAAGTCATAGTTTAGTATGCCATGAAAAAGTCATAGTATAGTATGTCACAAATAATGTCATTAAAAAAGTACGGATAGACCCAAATATTCAACTATTTTTTTTAACCCCTCGGGATTACAAACATGCATGAATGTTTTTCCAAACCTTTTGGAAAATGCTTTTTATTCAATAACAATATGAACAACAATAATGTATAATAATAGAATACTTAAAAATGTATGCCTATTAATTAAACCGAAAGAAGTGTTGCAGTGCTATCCCATCTATCTCAGCTGAGAACAAAGAAATGTCTGTCTGAGTCCTTCCCAACTCATGTTATCGAGACGAACAAGTCAGAGCCATCGCCGCTGTTGCTTGTGTCGGAGTGTTCTCCAATGCAATCCATGGGGGGCTGAGGCCGAAAGGGCCTCCGGAAGGTGTATTACTCAATGACTTGCAGCCGGGTACTGATGGAGACACGGTGCGCAATGCATGGAGACATCAGCTTCAAAACACCACCGTTTAGGGTTAGTATAGTATGTCGAAAAACGTCATGAAAAAGTCATAGTATAGTATATTCAAAAAAGTCGGAGCATAGCATGCTGAAAAAAAGTCATAGGATAGGATGTAAATAAAAAGTGATTGTATAGGATGTCAAAAAACGTCATAAATAAAGTCACATTGTGAAAAAAAGAAAAAAGTTGTTAAAAAAGTCATAGTATACTATGTCAAAGAAAGTCATAGTATAGTGTGTTTAAAAATATCACTTTTTTTGACATTCTATACAATGACTTTTTTTGACTTACCATTATAGGACTTTTTTAATCACTTTTTTCAACATACT
>CAKAKR010069732.1:0-100026 GCA_916700685.1 Adelosebastes latens | reverse complement strand
TTTTTTTCAGACTTTGTTTTCAGACTTTTTTTTCACAGATTTTTTCAGACTTTTTTTCAGACTTTTTTTTCAGACTTTTTTTTCGGAGATTTTTTCAGACTTTTTTTTCGGAGATTTTTTCAGACTTTTTCGACCTTTTTATCGGAGATTTTTACAGACTTTTTCGACTTTTTTTTCGGAGATTTTTACAGACTTTTTTTTCAGACTTTGTTTTCAGACTTTTTTTTCACAGATTTTTTCAGACTTTTCTTCAGACTTTTTTTTAAGACTTTTTTTTCGGAGATTTTTTCAGACTTTTTTTTCATACTTTTTTTCGGAGATTTTTTCAGACTTTTTTTTCAGACTTTGTTTTCAGACTTTTTTTTCACAGATTTTTTCAGACTTTTCTTCAGACTTTTTTTTCGGAGATTTTTTCAGACTTTTTTTTCGGAGATTTTTTCAGACTTTTTTTTCAGACTTTTTTTTCGGACTTTTTTTCAGACTTTTTTTTCGGACATTTTTTCAGACTTTTTTTTCGGAGATTTTTTCAGAATTTTTTCTCGACTTTTTTTTCAGACTTTTTTTCATACTTTTTTTTCGGAGATTTTTTCAGACTTTTTTTTCAGACTTTTTTTTCAGACTTTTTTCTCGGACATTTTTTCAGACTTTTTTTTCGGAGATTTTTTCAGAATTTTTTCTCGACTTTTTTTTCAGACTTTTTTTTCGACTTTTTTTTCGGAGATTTTTTCATACTTTTTTTTCGGAGATTTTTTCAGACTTTTTTTACAGACTTTTTTTTCGGACATTTTTTCAGACTTTTTTTTCATAAATAAAGTCACATTGTGGTATGTGGAAAAAAGTTGTTAAAAAAGTCATAGTATACTATGTCAAAGAAAGTCATAGTATAGTGTGTTTAAAAATATCACTTTTTTTGACATTCTATACAATGACTTTTTTTGACTTACCATTATAGGACTTTTTTAATCACTTTTTTCAACATACTATACTATGAATTTTTTCGACTTACCATACTGTGACTTTTATCACTTTTTTTCGACATATTATACTATGACTTTTTTCAACTTACTATACTATGACTTTTTTATCACTTTTTTCAACATCCTATACTATGACTTTTTTATCGAAATACTATACTATGACTTTATGTCACTTTTTTCGACATACTATACCATGACCTTTTTTGACTTACTATACTATGACTTTATCACATTTTTTTGACATATTATAGTATGACTTTTTTCGACATACTATATGACTTTTTTAACACTTTTTTCGACAAACTATACTATGACTTTTTCATCAGTTTTTTCGACATACTACACAATGACTTTTTTCGACATACTATACTATGACTTTTTAAACTTTTTCGACATACTATGACTAATACTATTATGACTTTTTTTCGACCTACTATACTATGACTTTTTTCAACATACTATATTATGACTTTTTCATCAGTTTTTTCGACATACTACACAATGACATTTTTCGACATACTATACTATGACTTTCTTTTATCACTTTTTCAACATATTATACTGTGACTTTTTTCGACATTTTTAATCACTTTTTTCGACATACTATACTATGACGTTTTTATCACTTTTTCCCCCATACTATACCATGACTTTTTTCGACATACTATACCATGACTTTTTTTATCACTGTTTTCGACATACTTAACTATGACTTTTTTCGACATAATATACTATGGCTTTTTTATCACTTCTTTCGACATACTATGCTATGAAGTTTTTATCACTTTTTCCCCCATACTATACTATGTCATTTTTATCACTTTTTCCCCCATACAATACTATGACTTTTTTCGACCTACTATACTATGACTTTTTTCATCACTGTTTTCGACATACTTTACTATGACTTTTTTTCGACATAATATACTGTGACTTTTTTTATCACTGTTTTCGACATACTTAACTATGACTTTTTTCGACATAATATACTATGGCTTTTTTATCACTTCTTTCGACATACTATGCTATGAAGTTTTTATCACTTTTTCCCCCATACAATACTATGACTTTTTTCGACATACTATATGACTTTTTTCAACATACTATACTGAGACTTTTTTTATCACTTTTTTCAACATAGTCAAGTCAAGTCAATTTTATTTGTATAGCCCAAAATCACAAATTTGCCTCGGGGGGGCTTTACAATCTGTACAGGATACAACACCCTCTGTCCTTGACAGTGCAACCTTTTCATTGGATAAGGAAAAACTTAACCAAAAAAAAACCCTTTTCACAGGGATAAAAAATGGAAGAAACCTCAAGAACAGCAACAGAGGAGGGATCCCCCTTCCCGGTTGGCAGACGTGCAATAGATGTTGTGTGTACAGAGTAACAACATAATGAAAATACAACATAGACAATTCATGACAAAAATTAATATGTACAATGTGAACATATGTGAGAAGGTGGATCCAGGAGGATTTCAAGCAGCTTCCAGGCGTCACCAAACAGATAGAGCCAGAGCAACATGACCTCCTCTCCACGCCAAATAGATAGAGCCAGAGCAACACGACCTCTCCACGTCAAGATAGATGGAGCCAGAGCAACACGACCACTTACATACTATACTATGACTTTTTTGACATACTATACTATGACCTTTTTATCACTTTTTTCAACATACTATACTATGAATTTTTTCCGACATACTATAGTATAACTTTTTTATCACTTTTTTTGACATACTATGCTATGACTTTTTTCGACATAGTATAGTATAACTTTTTATCCCTTTTTTGACATACTATACAATTACCTTTTTATCACATAA
The DNA here is from genome assembly GCA_916700685.1 of Adelosebastes latens. NCBI lineage: Eukaryota > Metazoa > Chordata > Actinopteri > Perciformes > Sebastidae > Adelosebastes > Adelosebastes latens. The sequence goes on along the minus strand of CAKAKR010069732.1, from coordinate 97,218 downwards.
AAAGTCATAGTATATGTTGAAAAAGGTGATAAAAAGTCACAGTATAGAATGTAAAAAAAAGTGATAAAAAAAATCAAAATATGTCGAAAAAAGTGATGTAAAAGTCATAGTATAAAAGGTCTAGCTATAAAATGATAAAGTTTGTGACCAGGCAGCCATGTTGAGATCTCTTCAAGAAATACCAAGCACCGCCCACCAGCCAGAGCACAGCCAATAGGAACGCTCTTTCTGAAATGACCTGTGATTGGTCTCCCAGAGATGTTTTTAAAGCCTGAAAACAGAGCCATGAGGAGGTGCAGTAGTCTAGTTATCTTTCAGAACACTTGAATTACAATATACTGAAAGGTTATTATGGAATTTTTGCTCAATGATGCCAAAAACCTTCTGCCTACTGCAGGTCTAAGACCTATTTGAGTTTGAACAGAACCATTTTGGATATGATGCAGAGCTAGTATTGTTATATAATCACTTAATTTTTAACCTCCTTCCACTGTGATAGTTTGTTTTTAGAGCATCAGTTTGTTATTCTGTGCTTTTTTTAATTTAAGGTTTTATTCGTCATGTACACAACAGAATATTCTAGCAGTATTTCTTCCGACCAACATTCCCACTATGGTGCTGTAGAGTTAAAATAATAGAGATAATTGCCTTTCTAATACGAGAGGGTGAAAAATGATTCCAGCGATGATTTGACGACAGAATTTGTTTATTCGCATACAAATGTTGACATAATTTCCAACACACACTAGCCATAACTGAGTGAAAACGGGATCAGGCAGGGTCACAATGACAAATGGAATAGTGGACGGACGTTAAGTACTTAAGTCTTTGGTTTGACAAAAAAAAGAAAGACAATGGCCAAGACTTAGCAACCGTGCATTCTAAGGCACTTGCATTTTTTATGTTAAAAACAGTTGCTGTGCGTTCAACAGTATGTTAATATACAGTACAAGACAGGAAATATCATAGTGAATTTTTTAAGACACTTTAGAGTATACAAATACATTAAATGAGGTATTACATCTATGATTATATAACTTGCGTTAATGGACAAGCATTCACTGGACGGCAACATTAATGTTAGATAACGATAATTCCCTCTACAGAAGGCTGTCAATAGATCTTTGCCCTGAGAGGTTGGCCCTGCCAAAATCTGAATGCATGATGTAGTGCTATATAAACATCGTACAAACATGTTACTAACCAAATGGCAGTCAAGGGTCGACTCAAACAGGAGTCAACAAATGTTTTTTTAAAATTCATATTGAATTATGATCATTTTGATATCCAGTAAAGTCTGGATTTCTTTATTAGTGTTTTTTAATTTGGCTGCCGTCTTGAAAAGTGACACCATGCATTCTGATTTTTATCTGGCCCAGAGGAAAAAACATATCTCAGGCAAAAAGAGCTATCTGACCATCACATGGGGAAAGCAAACCCTTCAACAAATATCCTTCAACTTTCATGTATATGTCAGGAAATGAAAGAAAGCACTTAAAAACAACAACTGAATGTTAAGGACAAAGTGGTAAAACTAGAATAGCAACCTCTCCAAAAAAGTGAACATGAACTACACTCACTGGCTGGAGTCGTTCAGTTGCATGACAGCTGAAGAGTGACTGATCATCCCCGTCTATTTCTGATGGGTAACCGGTGAGAAGTGGTAATGTTCTCCATTAAGAAGGCACTTGGTCAGTTTGTTGTTTTTTACATGTGCTCTGGGTGGTTCTGCAAACAGCTTATGAACTCTGCGACTGGACGGCCCTGATAGCAGATATGATACACTGCATTGAACAGTGGGAACCTGGGAGGAGGAAGAAGGTATTGCTCAGTGCAAAAATAATGCTGGATTTATGTCTTTTCTAAATATCTATGAGATTCTCTGTGTTGTGTTGCTGCTTAACTTACTTGTCAGTTAGGTTTTTGTGCTTGAGGATGAGATAGACCTCAGCTGCTGTTGCTGGTCCCTGCAGCTTCTGACCGTTCAGCATCTCTTTCTCCAGCTCCTCAATGGACTGAGAAGAAAAACATGACGTGTGAACTCTTGTTAAATGGAAAAAGAGAGATGGTCCATGCACTCAATTTTACAAGCTTCCTCAACTCGCATACCTCTGGACCGAATACATTTCAGTATGTAGCGGACTGTAAATTACCTTTAGTATGGTCCAGCGTGCTTAAGAAAGTTTATCATTTTCATGTTTATGCATTTTATACTTATTTTCTTAAGGGTGAGTTATTTTTTGTCCCTTTCGTTATTATATAAAAGGTTGAAGATTTTATTTTGAAAGAGTTGTAACTGTAGGAAGCGAAAAAAGCACAAAACAGCAGTGAGTGTCTTCACAGTAAAAGTGTGTCTTCAAAACAACAGAAAATTTACTTTTTCCTTATTTAGTACCTGGCACAATGTTTGTCAGTGTTTTGTTTAATATTCTACTTAATATTAAGTAATATTATAATGTCATTTTAGTTTCTGCATTTCAAAGTTGGTATGTGTGTGTAAGCTAGCAAAACTGCTATATTAGCCTAGTTCACTGCAATTTAGATTTGCTAATCTCCATCCATTATCTGTAACCGCTTATCCTATTCAGGGTCATGGGGGTGGGGGGCTGGAGCCGATCCCAGCGGACATTGGGTGAAGGCGGGGTACACCCTGGACAGGTCGCCACACTATCACAGGGCTGACACATAGAGACAGACAACCATTCACACTCACATTCACACCTACAATTCCTCAATCCAAACATCTATTGGGCGATGATGGCGAGATGATGAAGGAAACAAAAAGCTTTGTGACAAGACTACGCACTTGCAAATACCTGAAAAAATTGATTTAGGTATGTCATGTTCTCTAACAATGTGCTCCAAAGACAAAGTCATTGTTTTGTAAAAGATCCCCTATACATCGTAGCCCCTTCCTGAACCATAGCTGGAATGCAGAGTCTATTAATGAAGGTGGAAATAGCCCATTAGACACAATAGGTAGCAAAGTGAGCGCCTGTTTATGTTTAAAGTGTGACCTAAACTGGGATCATATTTTCAGTGAGCCATATACAATGGGGTTGACTGTCTGCCTTTTTTTGCTGAGAGGTAGTGGTGCACAAAGTATTGATGGTAAGGATACTGGATTGCAAACAAATTGTTCCATCTCAGCCCATAATGGTCCTGTGCCCTGATAGAAATTTGGTACCCAGTAAATAACTTTGTGAATGTTGGAAGCCCAATAATAATGCAGAAAATATGTTAGTGCCAGTCCCCCTGCGTCCTTCGGTCTCTCTAGATATGCTTTTCTAATTCTAGAAACTGCACTATATAAAAGGTGAAACATGGTTAAACTGAGCTGCATTTCATACATCATTTTGTACGATATTCTAATTTTTTATGCTGATAAAATGGTGGCGATATTTCATTTTGAAGTTTGATATATTTATATATAACACTCTATTGGAGTTAAAAAAAAGTTTAAAAGGTTGTAATTCATAATTGGAATATAAATGATAATTGGAAAAAAGATAGATAGACAGACAAACTGACAGATTTCATTTTCTCATAAAGGGCAAATGTATTTGAAAATCTAAGCTCTCACCTTCCCCGTCTTCACAAAGGCTTCGGCTACTTTGCGGTTGCGGCCGCCGTAGCAGGTTGTGATGAGGTCGGCCACACCGCAGCTCTCCAGGAAGGTTGCAGAGGACACGGTACCAGCAGTGCAGAAAATGCGGGCGAATGCAATCATCTCCATCAGGCCCAACCTGATCACTGCTGCCTTTGTGTTGTCTCCGAAGCCCAGGCCGTCACAGAAACCTGCTCCGACCGCAACGATGTTCTGAAGGACGGACGAGGAAAGAAAAGTGTAAGCAAAGAGCTGAAGACACACCGGGACACTCTGGACAGAATGCAGACTATCTGGAGGATAGTAACAGCATTCAGATACTGTCTAATCAATGAATGAATGAATGAACTTCAACGCTCAACTTTCTAATTATATTTGAAGCATTTATTATCCCTTTTAGAGGGCAATTTTGAAGTTATACCAATCCCACCCCAAGAAAAGTGGTGGTAGTCCATGAAATGTCAAAAAATAGTGAAAAATGCCCATTACAATTTCCCAAAGCCCAACATGACGTCTTCAAATACTTTTGTTTTGTTTGACACACAGTCAAAAACTTCAAGATATTCCATTTACAGTGATATAAAAACCGAGAAAGGCAGCAAATCCTCTTGTTTAAGATCCTGGAATCAGAGAATGTTTGGCATTTTTGCTTAATCAATGATTAATAAATAACCAAAATAATTTCTATTATTTTTCTGTCAATTAGCTAATAGATTAATCCTCTACGTGGGATAAGTTACATCTATACTATTCATTTTTATTAAAGTGTGTGAAGCCTATGATAGTCTAATAGCTTTAAACTCACAAACCAACACCATGAAAAATATTTCATCCTAAATATGCATGTTAAATTAAATATGATTCTGTAAATACTGGGCCTTTAAAAATGGTAAGTACACTGCTTTATGTTTTATTAAACATTTGGAGCTGGGCGGGTTTCCCAGAGGCAGATTCATTCATTCAGTGTTGCTGCTTAGATGCAAAACTACACTTGGTGGCGTAATGTTGTGTATATATTAAAGTAGTTTTACCTTAACAAAGATATATTTGACAGGACTGCCGTGGTGGGATGTAACCAAGTACATTCGATTTTTGTCTCTCTTCTGCTCAGTGTACAAAAACAGAGCTACTGAGAGTTTTGCAGCTGTCATGCTCGTGTAATGGAAACTTTCATATCCGAGTAGGCCAAAGTTAACCATGTATCTTTAGAGAATCTCAGGGCCTCACATAGCAGACCTTGTCACCATAAGCATTTAAACAGTGACCCGACAGTTTTGTCTTCTGTGACTGTAAACAACAGAGGGCTGAAGTACTTGTTAGGTCTTGTGATGCTCTGTTGTCTGTTCTGTGCTGACTTAGGATAATGATTCACTTTACTATTTTTTCATGACTCTGCACCTATCTGTGTGTTTTGTATTAGTATGTATAAAGGCCTGACTATTTTTGTGTTCGGGGCTCACTTGTTTCACTTCACTCATGTGACTGTGCTCGTGAGTCCATCTGCAGATGCTTTTCTTATTGATTTATGCTTTTCTTATTAAATTTACTTGAAAGACAAGTTGTGACTTTGGCTTGTGTCTTGTTTTAACAGAAACTGCCACCACACTCCCTAAATGGACACTTGATAAACTTGGCTAAACTATTTTCCATGTGTGCATAATGATAATTTTGCAAGATGATTCAGTGTAAGACATAACAGGCATGAACCCCGCTTTTGTTGCATGCAGCTGTGTTTTGTAATAAAAGCTCACCTTCAGGGCTCCACAGATCTCCACCACATCACACTCCTCTACCACAGTGACTCGGAAGTTGTTGGTCTGCATGAGTTCCTTCAGCAGAGCCCCGTGGTTTTTATTCTTACACCCTGCAAGCAGAAAAAAAGAACTTTACAAGATGACTTGTTGTCACCGCCATTTAAAACTGGTAGACTTTTATTAAGAGTCATGATTAAAACACAGTTACTTTGCATCTTTTAGAGCAGTGATTCTCAAAGTGGGGTCCGTTGCACTCTCCGCAAAATAATTTGCTATAAATTATAGAACTGTGCTGTATCATTAAAAAGTGCATATCTACAGATGGGGACCATTTGGGCCAATAAAACAAGCATATTGTGTCCATTACTCCTACCCGGTTTAGGTTTGGGCCAATAGAAACTCTGATATGATTGGGACACATCACGTCAATCTGTCATGAATCACTTCACTCACTGTAATGCAAATATTCCAATCAAAATGTTCTGAAGTAATAAGCTTAATTACTATGATGTGTTTTGTAACACTGATTGATTATGATAACTTCTGTTATGATTTGTTCAGAGCTTTATGCCAATGATTTGAATAAGGAGCAATACGTTCATTGTTTTAAAGTTGAAGCCCTTACTGAAAGTCAGCATTGAACTGGTGATTTTAAATGTCTGGATTCATTCGGACAGTGGTATATATGATTACATTTAAATGTGTTTAAAATGTACAAATGATAGCAAGCATATGCTTACTTCTGATTGTCGATTACGATTAATTGTTATGATTATGAGGGGTGCTTGGAAAAATTTTCTACCTACGGGGTCCCTGTTTAAGAGTACAGCAGTAATGCTCCAAGGCCTCAAACAAGTTACATTTGCCAGCACTGATCCAATAAATATTAATCCTGTCACACACAAATAGTAAATCCCATGAAGCATGCTGCACACAAAGATGTGAAGAAAACAAATGTCAAACTGAACCAACCCACGCTGTCATTTACACAGCATGATTAAACTGTCCACTCATGCTGACGCTGCAGAAAGCTGGAGGACACAAACCGCAACAAACATACTTCCTGCTTCTAGGCTAAAACCTGCTTATTGTAACTTTAAAAATCTTGAACAAAGTGCAACTTTGTCTTAATTAAACAATAATCCTTTCTTTCAAAACAACAACCCTATGCTGAGCTATCAAAAATACGCATATCAGACTAACCAATGGTGGTCTCGCAAAACTTCTCATCAGCAACCTCATTGGCAATGTTGGCCCCCATCAGCACGCTCATGGTGATACCGAGCTTCTCCTGGATCACGTCGGAGATGAGTTTAAGTCCATCGGGCCCCTCGTCTACGCCCTGGAGGAACAAAAACACACACACAAGCAGCGTGTTTTACATTAAGCCATAGGAAGCTGGTATTTGGGTCAAAGACCACACTGCACAACTGGCTCACGGCTGCTGTAACCTGGACACAGACTGTATGAGACAACATGAAGTAGCGTCACACCAATATTCAGAGATGAGAAGGTGAAAACTTCAAAGAGCAAAGTCGAACCTTGATAAGGGATATCCCCAGCGCATCAGTCTTTATCTTGCCCTTTATGGTGTCGCACACTTTCCCAACAAACTGGTGCGGGATCACAAACACCAAAATGTCTGCATCGCTGGACGCCTCCACCAGGTCTGGGACGGCCAGCTGTGGAGGAAAAGGAGGGTGAGGATGATGCTGAAGGAGGTATGATCTATATTAAAGAAAACTGATGTTTTAGTGGTTAAAGTCATTATAAAACAGACTAGTAATCTATTATGGAGGTTGTGATAGAGGAAGCTATTGCCACAAGAACAAAGGCAGATACAATGTATAATCTGTCTCTCTACACATAATGCCTCAAGGGCTCAAAACATTAAACATTTTGGTTACTACAGTACATCCATGCACTAAACAGACAGTAAAGCCAAAGGCAGAACACTGAATTACTGTTAAATGAGGAGAAACCAATAGTTTCTTACCACATTTTCTGGCAGCTTGTGCCCAGGAAGGTACTTGACATTTTCATGGTCAGTGTTGATTATTTCAGTCAGTTTGCGCCCATTCACCGTCTCCTCAAACACCCACATTTTTACAGTGGTGTCAAAAGTTGAATTCTGAGCAGCATTGGCACCCACTATCTTGGCGATGGCAGAACCCCTGCATTGTTAATAGATACAGAATAGTATTTCATTTACATAAATAAACCATGTTAAAATTCCCACTGCATTTAAAAATCAGTGTAACCTGAAAGTAACATCATGGCAAGAAAACAGTCAGTGTGGAGAAGAGATCCATTTATGATAAGCAGAGGTGCATTTAAAGGGGAACTACGCCCATTTTTTAAAATTCATACATGTATTTATGGTCGAAGAGAGTCCAAAAAACATTAGTAAACATGAACAACTCTCTTCCAAATCCAAAAACTAGAGTGCTAAGTCTCAAACTTGTGATGTCATAGGGTATAAAGTGTGTAGCTGCTCCATAAACAATGAATAGGGAGAGATGTTCTATAGATGACACTGAGAGCCCCCGGGGGAATGATCGGAGTATATGGGAACATTTTCTGTTTCACAGCTGACAACACTACGGTAAAATAAAGCTCATTTAGGTATACAAAATAAAACAAACATCCTGTGGGTCCACAAAATCAGTCTCCCATTCATTGTCTATGGAGCAGCTCCAGGCTTTATACCCTATGACATCACAAGTTTGAGACTTACTTCTCTGGTTTCTGGATTTGAGAGAGAGTAGCTCATGTTCATATTAATTGAAATTTCCTAGGCCATAGGCCATTCCTAATTAAGGCGGTGTTCCCCTTTAAGTCTTGATGTTAAACACTTCACAGAGTTATTAATATCACGTGACTCCTAGTGTGATCACCATGGCTCCTCATGTGTTTTCTACTGGTTCACTCTAAAGTTGCTGCACTTCAATCCTCTGGCAGGCTGCCCTCAAGATAAGCTGAAATATGTGGCCACACATACTGTACCCTTGATACGGGTGTGGAGGCAACACTGTGCCAAACTGCATGGAGAACTCTGTAGCTTTTACATTTGTTTACTCAACAATAATGTTACATAGGGGTTAAACATGATTTTGGGGCATTCTTCTAATAATTCGGGGCCAACACATTAATTTAAAAACAATACATAAAGCATCAATGTGCTTATTAAAATTTAAACTTTGATTTCTTTCAAACAACAGCTCCTGAACACTGTGTATAAAAACAGAGGTTTTAAACTAGTTAAATACATCTGTTTGGTCAATAAACTAAAGCTATATGCCGAATTTACTAGAGGACTTCAATAAATAATTCATTGCTTGAAATTATGTTTTACCATTCTTTTGATTTTGAAGTTGACGTGGTTAACTATAAATTATAAGATTGTTGAATGGGGTTTGGTGTTGACCAGAGAAAACCACGCATTCGAGGCATCTGTTGGGAGGAATGTGAAGCCATGCCCATTGTAGATGTGTTATTGGATGGTGACTGTAAAATAACAAGCATATTTCTACTGTAGAGGTGCTAAGGAGAGGGAGCTAACATGTATTTCTGTTGTTGACATAGTATGTCAAACTCCATTGAGATCTCTGCTGATTTTATGTTCGTTTAGGTTTTAACTAATAAAATGTATCTGTTGGGTTGAAAGCTATATGCCGAATTTAATAGAAGACTTAAAAGATTCAATTAATGTCTTAAAAATCATGTTTTTCAACTGGGATTTTGAGGTTGACATGTTAACCTTAAATTATAAGACTGTTGAATGGGGTTTGGCGTTGACCAGAGGAAACAATGCATTCAAGTCATCTGTGTGGAGGAATGTAAAGCCCATTGTAGATGTGTTATTGGATGGCGGCTGTAAAATAACAAACATATATTTCTACTGTAGAGGTGCTAAGGAGAGGGAGCTAACATGTATTTCTGTTGTTGACATAGTATGTCAAACTCCATTGAGATCTCTGCTGATTTTATGTTCGTTTAGGTTTTAACTAATAAAATGTTATCTGTTAGGATGATAAACTAAAGCTATATGCCGAATTTAAAAGAGGACTTAAAAGATTCAATTAATGTCTTAAAAATCATGTTTTACAACTCTGGTACTTTGAGGTCCACATGGTAACCTTAAATTATAAGACTGTTGAATGGGGTTTGGCGTTGACCAGAGAAAACAATGCATTCGAAGCATCTGTTGGGAGGAATGTAAAGCCATGTCCATTGTAGATGTGTGATAAAATAACATAAACATATGAGCTAACATGCCCATAAGCTATATGCCGAATTTAAGAGAGGACTTAAAATATTCAATTAATGTCTTAAAAAAATCATGTTTTACAACTCTGGTACTTTGAGGTCGTCATGGTAACCTTAAATTATGAGATTGTTGAATGGGGTTTGGTGTGAATGTTAAATAGCTAACACAACGGCAGAACCGCAGTAATCGTGACTGACATGTGGCCAGTTTTCTGTCTACTCAGCCGGTTTCTAAGCACCTTAATTAATGCATAAACTATCTTATGTTGCAGCTAACTAAGTGTTATATAGTAGTTAAATGTTAAAACTTATCTAATCATGGTAAAATGAAGGCTAGTTAACGTTAGCTGGCCGGTTGCCCAGTGATGCTAAGTTGCCTAGCTACAGTTCACCAGGTTCACATCTTTAAACACACAAAGTTAGTAATATTTAACAGTTCAACACATCAACTTGCCAGTTTCCAGAGCCGATGATGCAGACTTTCTTCGGAGCTGCCATTGTGAAGAGGTAAAGCGATGAACGGAGGTTGAACCGAGGCTGACTGTGAACCTGCAGGAATGAGGTTATGCAACAACACAGAGCTGCAAAGTGTGCTCGGGTCTTATTGGCCTATCCGATGAGGAGACACTGACCCGCCCTTTAAAACTCCTGTCATTCATTCATCCAGCCGGCTAGAGGTTAGTAGGCTCAAAGGAAAGAGAACAAAAGTCACAATGTGAACTCTGCAAGCTTATATTAGTGTACATGGTGTGATAAAAATGTATGTGCACAAAACACAACCTGGGAAAGTTACTGAGGCTGCTGCAGTAATCTTATTAACCACACACATCTAGGCTTACACTAAGTACTGAAGTACACGTTTGAGGTATTTGTACTTTAAAATGTTCTGCTACAAAAAAGAAGTATACTTCAAATTTATTTTACGTTAAGTAAACATTAGTATAGTTCAAGTATATTCCCAAGTATACTTTATGTAACAAGTATACTAATATCAAGGTACTAGTACATAAAGTTAGTAGCGGAAAGTACTGTACTTAAAGGTCCCATATTGTAAAAAGTGAGATTTTCATGTCTTTTATATTATAAAGCAGGTTTAAGTGCTTTATAATTACTGTTAAACTATCAAAGCGCTCAATATATGGAGAAATACACACAGCCCGTATTCAGAAACAAGCCGTTAGGATTTCTGTCCATTTGTGATCTCACAAATATGCAATATAAAGATAATCAAACGGTTTTAAATGTAAACATTCTAAATGTGTCTCAGTTTATTCCTGGTTGCACTGTATGTAAATAACATCAGCTGACAGGAAGTAAACATGGACCCAAGCTGTTGCCTAGCCACGCAATTCCATTGCAATTCCATTGCAATTCCGTTGAAATGCGCTAAAACGGAGCGTTTCAGACAGAGGGTAAATACAGGTATATTCAGGCAGACAGTATGAGGAAAATAAAGTTTTTTTTTAACATTACAGCATGTAAACATGTTGTAGTAGAAACACAAAATACAAGTATGAACCTGAAAATGGGCACAATATGAGACCTTTAAGTACAATTTGAGGTACTTTCCATTTTTACTGCTATACTTCAGCACATTTCTGCAGGATATACTGTAGGCCTACTGTGCTTTTGTACTTAACTACATTTATTTGACAGCTGTAGTTACTTCACAGCTTCAAATATATCATCCAAAAAATATCTTTTTTTTTTTTCGTAGAGAACATATAGTTACCTTGTAAAGTAAATTGATAAAATGCCAATAAAGTAAAACTACCTACAAGTTCATTTTTAAATGCTAATAATCAACTTTAATGTGTGTAATAATATAAGCTTTTGAAAGGTACCATTCTGCATTCTGGATACTTTTACCTTTGATACTTTAAGAACATTTAGCTGAAACTATTGAAGTCCATTTTTAAATGCAGGACTTTTACTTATATTTTACTTATAATCGAGTATTTTTGCATTGTATTTTTGCTACTTTGACTTCAATAAATGATCCAAGTCCTTCGTCCACCACTGGTGTAACCAGTAAATATTGGAAATACTTCTCATGATAACACTAATAAACTGGCGATTGACTGATTGTATAAATGATGATGTATTGCTATACATTAACCTACCTAATGTTATATAAGGCTGTTAAAAGCTCCACCCTCACCACATTAAAATGTTGCTTAACTGTTACAGTACATTCTGCAAATCCTGCTTTACTTAGTAAAGTTTTGAATGCTGGACTTTTACTTGTAATTGAGTATTTTTATTGTATGTCATTGCTACTTTAACTTAAATAAAGCACTGTGGATTTCCCCTATTACATGTCTTCTCCCTGCTTTCTCCACAGTATACGCTCACAGGACACAGCTTGTGCTGAGTTGTCACTGTGCAGAATACAGCCGGCACATTGAAAGTCACGAGAGCGATCACAGAAAGTCCACTGTGTGAGAAATTATTTTTGGTCTGGAGGACTCACACAAAAGGGGAACTTGTTGTATAAGAGCTGGAACTAACAGAAAAGTAGGAAGGAACAAAACTCCAGATTCAGCAGTCTGGTTTCTGTATGAGCAAAATCCAAGTTTACTTTATGGAAAAGATTTTATCGGAGTTTTCATGATTATATCCCCACCATAAACATTAGGATCATAAAGTCAAATGAGCTTTTATTTGTGGTTCAACCTTCACTTGCCTTGTTGAAGATTACATCAGTGACCTCTGGATAATTAATGAAGCAATGCACTCTAATTAAGTCACTGAGCCATCTCACTGCAGTGTTTTGAAGCTAAATGCTAACGTCACCATTCAAATTAAACATTATACCTGCCAAACAGTTTCGCAGGTATAGTGTTTACAATGTTCACCATCCTAGTGTGTAAGCTTGCTAACATTTGCAAGTTATTTATATTAGACAAATTGATATTTTGATACCCAATGATGGCTCTTTATGAAAATTAAAGGGATCACCAATGTTATTACAATTCATCCTGAGGGGAACATGAATGTGTGAACAAAATTTCCAATCCTTCCAAAAAGTTGTTGAGACATTTTACTCAAATCTACAAATGTCAACCTCATGGTGGCGCGAGAGGAAAAGTCAGAGGATCACCAAAGTAATATCAAAGTACATCATCTGGGAACCATGAATGTCTGTACAAAATATCATGGAATTTTTTTTTTTTTAAATGTAGAGAAAATCTGTACAGAAACTTATATCCACTGAAAAGAAAGATATTTCTAGCTTTAATTTATAGTATAAATGATGACACAGGACACCTTGAAGTGAATAAAAGTAACATAAAGTTAGCATTTAATTAATGTTATTTAATATAACAACTGCTCCATTATTTATTTATACATCACCACACTAAAATCATTCTTTCGTATTTAAAAAAAAAAAGGAAAATTAAAAATGGAGGCAAAAAATAAAACCTGAAAGCATGGCAGCCGGAGGACTTGTATTGAGATGCATGACCTCATGCAGTGGATGCTGGAAAACAACAATCCAGATGTTCATTTTTATTTACTGATGATACATTAGAAGCAGCTGTGACTGTAGCAATACAAACAAAAAGAATAGAAATAGCGTCGTACTTTAATATTTGATAAATATACTTTTCATAAATAAACCTACAATCATGTACAGAAAAAGAGACACACAATAGTCTATATTAAATAAATACAACAGGTACAGCATTACTCAGATCAGACGATGCTAATACAATGAGATTATTATCCAATATTTACATTACGTTGCAGTTGATGGAATGATTGTGCTTGATAATAACACTACACAGCTACACGCTATAAAATTCCCATTTCCTGTTAAGAATAACATTGAGCTCAATGGGAATGAGTGCAAGTAGATTAACGCCAACAGAATATTGTTTGATTTTTGTAAACAGAGTCAGAATAGAGACAGTATTAAACATGCACCGCCAGAGCCGACATGTTTCTTAACTGATAACAGATACAGTGTTTTGGGATATGAGGGCAGAATTTCAAATTTTTCCTTTATCAGCTTCTGATTTTGCCGCAGACGTCGAGCAACATTGTTAACACACTCTCACGCGCACACATAAATACATGCTCACGATATATTTAACCAAACACACAGACGGATGATGAACTGCAGATTAACTTGTTCATCAATGGACCACGTATAGAGATGCCTACTGTACAGTGCTACATGCAGTTTAGAGCCCTAGAAGATGGCAAAACACATTCAACATATTTATACTCATTAATTTGATCTTGCCATGTTGACACACACTGAAGGTAAATTTCCTTAAATGTGATGAACAGCATCTACATGTAAAAATGTAAGCCACTCCCTTAAATTAATATCTGTTTTGTACTCTCGCCAGGAAATACACGTTTATGTTTTTTAATTTCTCTGTATACAGTGATTGTCATTGAAAGGGAATTTGAAGGCAAATCATACAGTATGTAGCACCTGGTTGTATATACCTGTATGTGTACATTTAATTTTGTTGCTGTGTATCCATCCATCTCTTTTTCATGTTAAGATACTTGTTTTAGCTCATTTAACTGTATGTTCTTCAAAATACTAAAAGTGTTTTAAAGCTGCAGTAGGTAACTTTGAGCAAATATGAGAAAAAGTTATTTTTATAAAACTGTCACTATATTCTGACAGTAGTGCATGAAACTGATAATCTGTGAAAAGAAAATGTGGTTCCTCCGTGTCCTCCTGTGCTCATAATGGCATTTGCAAGATTTCATTGCATGCAAAGGAAAACAACCAATCAGGGCCGAGAAGCCGTTTGCCCCGGCCGGTGGGCGGTGCTTGGTTTTGGCTCAACTGTTTTTAATATGGCGGCCGGGGTCATAAACTCTCACTTTACAGCTAAAGAGCACGTTACAATATGTTTCTGAAAACATTTGAGGTGAGAAATAGGCATTACAGTAACAGAATATTGATTCATATTTTATTGGCGCTGCCTAGTTTGACAGTCTGATTGGAGTTCGCGAGATTCGTGAGATTCGTGAGCAGTGATTGACAGCTGATGTAGAGACTCCTTAGCTCTGATTGGTTGTTTTCCTTCGCAATGCAAATGCCATTAGGAGCACCGGAGGACACGGAGGAACCTGATTTTTTCACAGATTATCTGTCTCATGCACTACTGTCAGGATATAGTGACAGTTTTATAAAAATAACTTTTTTTTATCATATTTGCTCAAAGTTGCCAACTGCAGCTTTAAAGCAAAAGTTCAGCATTTTGGGTAAAATCGTGCTTTTGTTCTCTAGTGGATAATGTCTACAGCCAGCAGCCAGTTAGCTTAGCTTAGCACAATGACTGGAAACAGGGGGAAACAGCTAGCCTGGCTCTCTCCAAAGGGAACAATTTCAAAGAGTAAAAATGACACGTTATGGTTTTACGGGTTAGGGTTAAAGGCAGATTTTGTTGTCATTTGACGCAGCCAGGCTAGCTGTTTCCACTCTTCTCAACTAACTCTCTGCCAGAAAGCAATAATGCTTATTTCCCAAAAATTGAACTATTGTCAATTCAGTTCAGAACAGTCAGTGATTTTGCTGCTATTTGCCTTACGTGGTCTGGTGTGACCAGTAGCTTATGGTGGCTAATGTTAGCAAACTTGAGCAAGATACTGCTGCACTACACTTCATACTAGCATTTACTATTATCCTGTAATTGTCCCGTAATTGTGGCCTTTTTCACAGCAGACATTTTGACTAGTCATAGCAGGAAGAACACAGGTGTTATTATTAACACTATTAATAATGGCATGACAGTGTGACAGCGAGCCGACATACACGACACAAAGACCCTGCAACTGAAGCAGCTAAATATAATTCATCATTAATTTCATTATTTACACCTATGATTTTCCTACTGTGACGTGACAAAATGTCTTCTGTTATAAAAAGACCTTTGACTGCTGCTCAGCAAACGTTACATGGGCTCGCTTTAAGGCCTGATATATTCTTTTTCAACCTGTTCTACTCCTTTCCATACATGGAAATGACCTTTTTCATTATTAATTTGCTTGGCTTGTAAATTCTTAAGGGCGCTCTCACCCTGCAAGATGAGGTAGTACAGTATATTGGCAAAATGCTCAGGTTTTAACAAGGGAAGACGTCGGTCATAAGATGAGGTTTGATGCCATGAATATAAAAATGGAAAGTTGGTGGAAAGAAAGGGGGGAAAAGTCAAGAACAAAAGAGTGAAAGCAAAACCTCAAAGACAAAAGTAAAGAATGTGCAGCACTGACATGCAAATACCTAAATATAAAAGTAAAATAAGAATGAAATGAAAACAAACCTGTCACATCAGATGACAAACACGACCACACAGCTGGGATTTCTAATGCTGATTTACTGAACACAGATGAACCTCAGCTCAGTTCATGCCCCCATTTACTGTATCTGTTACTATGTCTTGAGAAGCTGTTTACAGATGACCATGCAGTTATTCTGACATTTTTGAATTCATCACAACATGTTTGATCTCTGGTTTCTGCTGTCCTGCTGTCTGTGTGGCTTCTCCTCTCTTCAGCCACATGCTGTATTTACCTCACAAACCTTAACCAGGCACAGTTAAGACACTTTTCCTCCGTTTGCTCCTGCAGTCTGGAAAACTGCAACGAACAAAGTCCATGAAACCGCTCAGAGACGGGAGAGTGCAGCGGCTCCCTCCTCGCGTCTGCAGAAGCCTAGTGAAAGTTACTGACGTGACACTTGACGTCGTCTAAGCTCAGGACCGTTCCCTGGTCGTTGTTGTTGTTGTTGTGCTTGTGCTTCTTATCAGAGCAGCGACACAACTTGTACTTTATCACCTGAGAGGGTTAAAAACAGAGCAGGTCACCACGACAAACTGCCATTTGTGGCTCAACAAGGATCGTAGGAAAAGAGGGACAGCATTGTTTCTGATAGAAATACTGAGGTATCCACAACGCAATTTGAAATGTTTCTAATTATCTAATGATTTTTCATATTTTATTCAATTAAAGAGGTACTGCCATAGACTGTATATAAGAAGTGGACGTAGTCACTGTGACGTCACCCATTGGTTTGTGGACTGTCGTTTTGAAGCCTTGAGTTCGGCATTTTGGCCATCGCCATCTTGGTTTAAGCTAAGTACAACCGAACTCTGAATAAGACATTTTTTAGACGACCAAAAATGTAAAAATTTACTTTCATGAATTGAAAACACACTGTGAAAGGGTTAAAGATGTAAGACGAAAACGTGGACATATCCCAGACCGGACAACACCGTGGTAGCGACCTGTCAATCACTAGGTAGCCACGCCCTAAACCATACCCTGCTTTATGGTCTATTTGACTCTAATTGGGACCATAATTTACTAAATGAACATCATGCTGTATTGAAGAAGACTTGAAACTAGCGATTGAGACCATAAACTCATGTTTACAATGTTTACTGAGGTAATAAATCAAGTGAGAAGTAGGGTCATTTTCTCGTAGACTTCTATACAATCAGACTTCTTTTTGCAACCAGAGGAGTCGCCCCCTGCTGGCTATTAGAAAGAATGCAGGTTTAAGGCACTTCAACAGTGGCTTCACTTTTCACACCTGGTTGCCCACTGGGTACTGCATACTTTAACGTGTTTTTTGATATGACTGAACTGTGATGAAACACATCAATGCTGGTGTTAATGTTGACATTTCTTACCAAATTTATGAAAATCAGCATTTCATTGGTTGAAAATGCTCAACACAACATTTACTGGTTTAAATCAGCCCTGAACCTTGCAAGGCCAATGCTGACATAGAGTTGACCGGTTGGGCCTTATCTACGCAATGAAACGCTCTCTTATCAGAGCAATCACTAAGCAAATCCTGCCTCACATATCCACGCCAAAAAAAACAACAACTAGTGGAATCTGCCTTTAAAATACAACCTTGTGTACATTTTACATCCCTTATAGTTGCTAAAACACCCCCATTCCCAGAGGACTACATGACCTCAGTGTCCTCAATGGTCCAGTAGCTTTAACTTTGTATCAAGTAAATACTTACATGCAGCAGGATTAGTCTCACCTCATAAAGGTAGTCAAATATCTCCAGAATGGTGAGTATGCTTGCCCCGATAAAAAGTCCCATCTGACCACCGATATCACCTGGAATAATCAGATGAAAGCTGATGAAAAACAGCATCTACCATAAAGACAAAAGATAATCCGTCGACAGTATATAATGGACTAATGTACCTAAAAGTCCAGCCACTTCATACGCTTTCTTCTGTTCAATAGTTTCATAGTTGAGAGCCTCAAAAAAGATGTCTAACACCAGAATATTCTCTCTGAGAAGAAAAGCGAGCAAGTCAAGACATTAGTATTCTATTTCAGGAAACACTTGAATCACTCTATTCAGCACTAATAAGCATTTAATATGGTTTATAACACACTATAAAGTAGTTGTAAGCAGATATAAATGTTTATTAATGTATTTGTCATTAACTATACACCTCCTGTGGGCACCCATAAGTAGAGGCTAGCATAGAAACAGATAATGACTGACAACATAAGAAAATATGTTACAATTGTTGACAAATTATCTTTGGATATGCTTATGCTTGCTAACTACATTCTAGTAAAATCATGTATTAAATATTCATATACTGCTTATAAATGCTAAATAGAAGGACTTAAATTGCCACATTTTTGCTTGGATGAATTTAATGAATGTATTATTATTATTATTATTATTATTATTATTATTATTATTATTATCATAATTCATTTAGTTTTCTTTTTGGTAATACATTTGCACATTATTAGTATGTTCCTTTTTTGTTTTGTGTTTTTCTATTCAATATTTTTATGAATTAAATATATAATTATGTGCCATTTTTTCTTTTATATACGGTTCTTTTTTTCCTTTAAAGCAAAAAATATCTTGAATTGCAGAAATAATGCAATGTAAGGAAATGGAAATTTGTGCACTCTTGCAATAAAATATATTCATGTATATAAAAAAGAAATACTTAAGAGTGTTTGTTTGCATTTTACAAAAATGCAAATGGTTGATTCTTACTTAATATACTGCTCAGATTTGTTGTATTTCTTTGCCAGATATTTAGCAGAGGCCTTGCTGGGGATCTTGACGAAGGACAGCTCTTTGCTGTATCTGGTCATGTTGCACGGCGTCTCGCACACACAGAAATCATTATCTCTCTCCACCAGGAAGTCTGCAGAGAAGAAAACCAGAGCTCGGTTTGACCTTTTGAACAGATCAATGCGGCTATGACTTTAAGATGTCATTGGATGATGTGTGTATGTGCGTGCGTGTTTTGTATCTGTTGCTTAAAGACTCAGACCAGATGTGGACGAAGCCTTTTCCTTACCGAGAGCTGGGTCAGCACATTCTTTGTACAGCTCGGGGGTGCAGTAGGGAGCATCGCCTGCAGCCAAAGCAACACACACTCACAGTACAGTCATTTCTCATTAATTTAACTCTGATACAACACATAGTAAGTAAGTGGTTTCCTACCAGGCATGTGCACCATGCGACAGTTGCAGTTGTCCACCAGGTAGCGCGTTTCACAGTCGATGCGACAGGCTGTGATGCTGTAGCTGTCGAAGAAGTCTGAATCCATCGCCGTCACCTTACAGTCTCCCCAGGGAGGAGGGAGATATATCAGCTGCAACAAACACACATCACTTACTATACACAAGCCATTTCCACACTTACTGACACTTTTTAGGAAGTATGTACTATATACATATATACAACACATATTGATGTTTAAAAGTAAATTAAAGCAAATAAAGAACAAACATCCATGAATTAAAAAAAGGATGCTGCCAATTCCAGAAGAATAAATCATGCAAATACAAGAATAAATCAGCTAAACAACCACAAGTAAGAAACCTCTGTGTCATTTTAGATTCTGACCTCAATTTTAAGGCTCATTTTAATTCATTGACAAAAACAGCGTTTCATCATTTTTAGCAAAGGTGAAACCTCTATTGAGCCAGGAAGATGCAGAACAGCTAGTTCGTGCTTTTGTCTCCAGTCGTCTTGACTACTGTAATGCACTATATACTGGCCTACCAAAAGCAGCCATTGCAAAACTACAGACCATTCAGAATGCAGCTGTCAGGGTTTTAACAAAAACTAATATGAGAGATCATATAACTCCTGTTTTACACAATCTACACTGGCTCCTTGTATCTCTTAGAATTGGTTTTAAAATCCTTCTACCGGTTTTTAAGGCACTATATGGCCTCGCCCCCTCTTATATCACAGAATCCCTAATGTTTCATGATCCTCCACAAACTATAAGATCCTCCACAGCTGCTCTTTTAACTCTTTTACAATAGAAACACTCATTTTCTCCCTTCCTCTTTGTGTATGTTTTTTTTTAAGTTGTGGGTGTTTTTTGTTGCTAAATTGTAAATCACTTTGTGCTGCATTCATCAAGATGCATTCATGCATCAAATTTAGTTTTATTGTATTTCTGTATAAATTGACAAGTGATTTAAAATGACTTTAAACGAAAACGCTGGTTTATTACAACATCGCTCATTTTTATACTTTTGGCTATTTATTCCTCCTCTCAGTAATAATACAGGTTATAATACAGGTTTTAGACAAACCCCCAGGTTTGGCAAACCCAAATGCCACATGTGTATAAAGATGATGGACAGTGTGTACCCTCTGTTCCTGACAGGAAACAAACGTCTGAAACCCGGGCGCCACTCCAAACCCGAGCTGGTCGATGAAGGACGGCTCGTCCTGACTGTGGATCTGAACTTTGACCCCAGCTTCAAATGAAGTCTCATCTGCAGGAAGTCAAAGAATGTTGAATCAAAGTGAAACATTACGTTGAAAATGTGTTTCACTAATGAATCCAGACACTCAGCAGAGTTTTGTCTCACTAAGTACATTTACTCAAGTACAGATTTTTAATTTTATGCAAATTTATACTACATCTCAGAGGCAAACATTGTAATTTTTACTCCACTACATTTGTCTGACAGCTTTAGTTACTTTTCAGATTACTATATTTCATACCCTTCCTGTCCAGTGAAAACCATGTATCTCCAGATTTGTTGATTTTGAATTTGATTGTTTCTGATGAATTGCAGGTTTAAAATGTTCCTTTATGGGTTGAGAAAATTCTCACTAAGTCACTAAGCTGAAAATGGCTGTTTTTTCTGAGCTCATGAAAAGCAGTGGCGCTACAAACATATAATGATCTTATAGAATATGATGCATCGCTGTAGATTAAACTACCCAACAGTATATACCTTAAACATCTACAGCAGTAAAATGCAACATACACATTAATACAGCAGTAATATTCATCCAAAAACATCATATATAATAGTAAAACACTGACATTTGCAAAACTACTACTTTTACTTTTGATACTTTAAGTACATTTTGCTGATAATACGATCTTTTACTTGTAGTGGAGTATTTTCACAGTGTGGTATTGCTACTTTCACACAAGTAAAGGATCTGAATACTGCCACCACCACTGCTGAGTTTCACTCTCTGAGGTATTAACACCTGCCCACACACACTGTGACACGTTGCCACATCTGCCAGCCACTGAATGAAGTGAATGATGCCTTCCCCGCGCCTCACCTGTTTCTCCCCAGATCGGCAGGTATTCATCCTGCTGAATGTCCAGCATGAGCTCGAGTCCGTTACCCATACCTCCCTTGGTGGTGATGAGGGGAGGGCGTCCATCACCGCCGGCGTTAAAGGTGTAACACTTCCCGTAGCGAGTGAAGACCTGAGAGACACATGAGAGAGATTTTTTTTTATTAGCTCTGCAAAATTGCAAAAGGTTTCTTACCGATGCTTTTCCACTGGGGGTCAGTGTTCGACTCTATTTCTGATATGTGTGTATGAACATGTGTGTATACGAAAGAGGTAGTAAAAGAGAAAAGGAGGATGTGTGACAGGAAGAGAAAGAGGTGAGAGAAGAGTGGAAGAGAATTAAAGAGAGGAAAGAGGGAAAAAGGAAGTCTTTCTGTGAGGTTTGTGGGTTACACAATCAACCCAGTGAGGTGATGGAGACTGGCAGACATTCCCTCGCATGCTCTTTATGGCACTTTATAATGGTCCTGATGTTACCATGGAGACCAAGCATTCCAGCCAGTACGAATGCAGCCTTAATTTTTAAGAAAAGCCAAGATTGTTAGATTGAAAGCTGTGTGAGATATCAGCAAAAGCCCACATGACATGTTCAAACAGCCATGAGTGCGCGATAGTAAATAGACGGCTGAATACTGAGATTTCTTTGGCGAAGAGTTAATCTTGCATTAGAGCGTTTAGTGTCGTATGAGTCACATAACCCAAGCAGGGAGAGAGTGGGAGAGCAGGGAGCAACGGAGAGCAGGGACGTAAAGTGAAAGAGACAGAAAGAGAAGGAGAGGGAGGGAGAGAGAAAGGGGGAGTTTAGCTGCTGACGCTCGGAGCTGGCTATTGTTCAGCGTTATGGCACAGAATGACATATCTATGATTAGAAAGAACAAACCAACCAAGTAATTGTTGAGAGAGAGTTTGGGGCCTGCCAAGGGCAATTTAAACATTTTGTCCATCTATCATGTAAAGTCCATGAGACACAGCTGGTTGTAGAAGCAAGACATCGATCTGAGTGGGGAAAAAACAATCAGTGCCATAAAGAAAGGTAAATTAAATGCACGGCGAGCCACAAACAATATGTGTGCACACAT
Source organism: Adelosebastes latens (assembly GCA_916700685.1). Classification (NCBI taxonomy): domain Eukaryota; kingdom Metazoa; phylum Chordata; class Actinopteri; order Perciformes; family Sebastidae; genus Adelosebastes; species Adelosebastes latens. Next base: position 74,898 of record CAKAKR010069732.1, on the reverse strand, counting down.
TTACACTCACTTACACACCTGTAACAAGTCTTAAGGTTTAACAAGTGTCTACAGCTTTGTTAGCAGCTCTGTAGATTCTGTCAGAATCAGGGGGATCTGTGTCCGACCATTTCTGTAACTTTCCAAAGCCAACGACCCAACACTCACACACACTTCAAACCGTGATTGGCCAGCTGTGTGGAGGTAGGAAAGGGTTTGAACTTCTCTCTCAGGCTCTCTTTTTTCTGTAATTTTTCACGTGAACAACCGAGTGTAACACTACGAAGAGTGTTGACAGATTGGGATGGTTTCCGCCCAATTGGGCTACTTTTGATTAAGTTGGATTGGAATTATAGCCTTCATCTGATAGATGAAATTTGGTGTAAAAACGGTGAAACCCCGCCAAATGCTTCTGTCAACATTTGCTGGGGTTTTGCAAATATTGTGAAACAATATTACCAAACAAACTGTAATTTTATGGTCAAAAACACTTACAAAACTCAGTAAACTTCGTTGTGTTCACTCACTCATATTATTGACTCATTCAATCTGAGAAATAGTTTTTCTCCGGGTACTCCGGTTTATTCCCACAGTCCAAAGACATGCAGGTTAGGTTAATTGTTGACTCTAAATTGCCCGTAGGTGTGAATGTGAGCGTGAATGGTTGTTTGTCTCTATCCGTCAGCCCTGTGATAGTCTGGCAACCTGTCCAGGGTGTATGTACCCCGCCTTCGCCCAATGTCAGCTGGGATCGGCTCCACAACCCTGCAACCCTGAATAGGATAAGCGGTTACAGATAGTCGATGGCTGGATGGATGGGATTTGAGAAATATTTGATTGACATGAGTTGTATTCAATTGTTGTTAGGGATATTGGAGGACCTACTTACCTTGACGTCAACATCATTGATAATGACATGGGCATTTGTGTATTTGGTTGCCTGACTGCACTCTTGTTGCGATAACCTGTTTATCTAACATTTTATATTTGGTTAGTTGATGCAGATAAGAAGCTTTGCATGCTTATGTTGTGTTTTTCTATTGCGCGTGTAATGGTTTCATGGTTTTGCACAAGTTTCTGACAAGGTTATGATTTGAGCTGTTTTTTATTGAATTGGGCAGGTTTTAAGTTGTGATTGGGCTGGAAACGGTCAATCTGATCTGGAAACACTGACTACGAATTCCCTCTAAGAGAGACTGTCTGAAAATGTGCGCTGGTAAAGCACTATTTAAAAAAAATCGTATCTCCCCCCTCTCTTATGACGACCAGCTTTTCACTCCGCCTTCAAGTGCGACGGCTCTGAAAAACTTTCCACACTTTTTATTTTGTACGAACAAATTCTGTTCGAGCATAACCCTTTAGGCACAGTGGTTAAATGCTAACATCCTCACAATGCTAACATGCTGATATTTAGGTGTAATGTTGCATTCTATTTGAACTGAGAAGTCAGAATTTCCGAGTTCCCAGTTGGAAATTTCAACTGGAACGCCCCCCGAATTCGGATTTCCGACTCGGAAAGTCGGATGAACCTCACCAATCCTGACCTCAAAATCAAAGATGGCTGCCCCGCGCATCAATAGTAAAAAAAAAAAGCTGTAGTAATATCCGCAGTTAACTCATGTGTGACGTTATTCCCAGCTCCTACTTCTGAATTCCAAGGTAAATGGAACGCAGCATAATGTTTGGCAAGTTCACCATCTTAGTTTAGCATGCTAACATTTGCTAATTCACACTAAACACAAAATACAGCTGAGGCTATTTGGTCATAGATAAATTCAAATGGTGACCTGATGCTGCCGCAAAATGAAAAGTCAGGTAGGATCACCAAAGTCATTAGGATTCATCCTCTGGGGGCCATGGATGTCTGCACAAAATGTCATGGCAATCCATTTTATAGTTGTTGAGATATTTCAGTCTGGACCAAAGTGGTGGACGGACCGACCAACAGACCGACATTGCCATCCCTGGAGCTAAGCAGATAGCATGGCTAAAACTCATCCAGTAAACACAGCCTCGTTTAAACTATCCATTCTTTCTTTTCTTATCTTATCTTCTTTCATCAACCTGCTGCAGGTTGGCCTCCACTGCACATTCATTCACACGTATTGATCTGTGAACCCGGCCGGCTCGTTAAACATCTGTTAGAAGTAACCCGGCTGTCAGAGAGGCTCTGCCCTTTCTCCGCATAAATGTGTCAAATCATACAGCGGCTGCACTTACTGTACTTCATAAATAAATCAATCTTTACATAAATGTAAAATCCATGTGTGTGACGGGAGCATGATGTTCAGCAGCATCTGGATCGATACACTGAAGTGAGCTGACGTGGTGTAGCACTTGTTCTCTGCCTCTCGTTGAATAGTTGATGTGACAGAGGTGGTAAGAATGAAGACATCAAACATGTATAATGCAAAGCATGCATACTGCGGCTGCTTGTTCTGCTTGTTAGGAGGAATGAATAAATTATTGTGCACATATGAAAAAGGTTTTCTGCAGCATATGGAACATATGGGAAGATACGTACGTGACAAAGAGAAATTCTGATTTCGAAAAGTGACAGTTTAGTTTGCTTGTTAATTGTGACATGTGTACACTTTTAACACTATTTTACCGTTATTAAGGTACTTCAAAAAATCAATCCTTTTTTTTACACAGAATTTAAAACATTACTTGCTGACTGCAGTTTACACAGACTATAATCGGCAGAGCTCTGTGATCAATAAAGCTGTCACTCACACACAATTTCCCATGTATAGAAAAGCACTCAACAGAGCTCTGCTGTAATTAATCATTATGCACATAATTATACATATCTGTTTTTAGAGCCACATCAGGTTTTGAAAAAGTCTCTAAAACACAAATCTGTGCACTTTCCCATCCATTTAGCGAAGTCTTTGCAATCTGTGAGCTGCTAAAAGATGTCTCAGCAGGGCAAATTCAATCCATTAGTGCTCTGCTGTTTTATTCCCCATTTTCCAAAGATTTTAAAGCCGTCTCCGTTAAGTGCCAACACTTTCACTGTTATTATGTTGTACGCTTAAACAGCTATCACTGGGAAAATGCTATTTAAATGCAACAGCGAGCAGGCAGCAGCCCACAGTGACCAGCACTAAAATACATCCACATTTGTTGCATCTTATTGTGCAGCTTGGGTAATTTAGGACTCTTAATCCGACCAGGATTTCAGTTGACCTGGAAAAACTGTACTGGGTGCCTTCACACATGAATAAACTTTATGGAAGTATATAAAGGGATTAATATTAATAAGAACAAGAGTGTATACGGCCATGCCAGCAGCTCTGTGAGGCAGTATTTAGAAAAGATTAACATCAGCTAATCATAACACTAATATGCTGATGTTTTTTGGGGGCATTTTTCCATTTTATTGATAGGACAGTGGATAGAGTCTTGGAAAGGGGGGAGAGAGAGAGGATGACAAGCGGAAAGGGCCACAGGCCGGATTCGAACCCGGGCCGCCGCGGTAAGGATTGAGCCTTGCTCTATGGGCGCCCGCTCTACCAACTGAGCTAACCAGGCGCCCGCTCTACCAACTGAGCTAACCAGTCGCCCTGATGTTTAACAGGTATACTTTTTACAATGGTCAACATCTTATCTTTGCACGTTAGCATGCTATGTTTTGATTATGATCACTCAACACAAAGTACAGAAGAGGCTGATAAATGTCTAGTTTTGCAGGTATTTGATCATAAACTTAAGTATTGGGAAAATTAAAATTTTGACCTGATGATGGCAAAAAATACTATTATTATAAACATGTGTAATTTTTTTTTTGTATTTTTATATCAAACGTTCTTTTTCTTTAAAGGTCCAGTGTGTAGGATTTAAGGGGATTATTGGCAGAAATGGAATATAATATTCATAATGTCTTCATCAGGGTATAATCACATGAAACTAAGAATCGTTGTGTTTTCGTTAGCTCAGAATGAGCCCTTCATATCTACATAGGGAGCGGGTCCTCTTCACAGAGTCCGACATGTTGCTCCACCATGTTTCTACAGTAGCCCAGAATGGACAAACCAAACACTGGCTTTAGATAGAGGCTTTTGCATTTTTACGTTACCTGAAGGCCACCGTAGTTTTCCGACACACTTGGAAAGGGAGGGGTGAGCGGAGGGGTATTAAGTTGGTTGCAATTTGCAACCTCAAGGCTGGATGCCACTAAATCCTACATACTGGTCCTTTAAAATCTAAAAATATTTTGATGACTCATCTTGATCTCGGGAGGGGTTATATACATTTCTAAGATCAAATGTGATTTTTTTGGTGACGAGTTAACCCCACCCGTCATTTAAAACCTCACTGGAGCAAAATTATAGTTGGAGGTGTGTGTTTGGATTTCCGCAAACAAAAATATTTGTTTACATTTCCAAAGAAATGATGGATGAGGTCTAATTTATTCACTTAAACTTTTATCCTCCTCCTCCTCCTAATCTAACATGTATCATATTCCCATTTTTGAATATCTTTACCAAATTTCATGGTAATCCATCCGATAGAGTAAGCCGAAAGTCAGGGGATTACCAAAGTCAGTAGGAGACATCATCTGAGAACCATGAATGTTTGTATATCATTTCATAGCAATAGTTTCAGTCAACAACTGACCGCCAGTGTTGCCAACTTGGCGACTTTTCAGACCCTCTTAGCAAGTTTTATTTCTAAAAAACACAGCTGTGTTGAATACTCGATTCTGATTGGTCAATCATGGCGTTCTGAAGTCTGTAATTTCTGTATAACAGACCGTTGCTATATAAAACAGACCGTTGCTATGGGCGCAGCTCTGATGTTAGACTCTGGCGGACCGTTTTTGTGTCAAAATATTGATTTCTTAAGTAAGTAGCAGTGTAATAAGCGGGATAATGTACAGCTAGCAGGTCATTGTTGTGAAAGAATCCCCTTCAAGGCGATGAGAGACTCCTCCACTCCGCGTCCGGGTGCAGCATCGCCCTGTCGGGGATTCTTTCACATAAACGACCGGCTCGCTGTACATTATCCTTTACGTAATTCAACACAACCACTAAGCTTCATGCAAATGATGCTAGATGACATCACTAATATGCAAATGAGCGCATGATGTCATCTGGCGACTTTTAGCGACTTTTGGAGCTAGTGCTAGCTACTTTCATTGGAAAAGAGTTGGCAACTCTGCTGACTGCATGATTATTCAGATGTGTGTTAAAACCAAAGGAAATCAGCAAAGCTACAAGTCAATAAAGCCAACGTGAACTGGTGACTGATTACGGTTTACACTCTTTGCGATGGGTGATCTGGGAGTCCGATCACTAACGTTTGCAGCACAAAGGTAAAAAGAATTCAGGTATAAAAGCATCACAGCCAAATCCCCCCCACCCCCTCCGCAGTTTGGTTCTGAATGAATAGCTGACTCACCACGCTAATAAACAGTCTTGGTGGAACAAAGAGCCTCTCCAAAGCGAAAATAAACTATAGGGGATTGAAAGCCGGAGGCACAGTGGAGTTTGTGTGTATGTGTGTGTGTGTGTGTTTGTGTGTGTGTAATAATGATGCTCTGAACATGGAATCAGACCCTGAGTCTCTGATTGTCAAAATAAAGTAGTCAAGACCAGAGGCAAAATAGAGTAGGTAGAAGCGAACCACAGGGCTCCTCTGGGAGTATGGATAACTAAAAAGCTTCATACAGAAACTTTCTCTTAATTGGAGGGAGAAGACCAAAGGCCCTCCTGGTCTGACAAAACACTACAGAGATAACAGCTGCATGAGTTTCTGCCTGTAGTTTCAAAACGGTCAGAGAGGTCGGTCCACAACTTTGGCCCAGACTGAAATATCTCAACTATTGGATAGATTGCCATGAAATTTTGTACAGACATTCATGGCCCCCAGTGGATGAAGCTCAGTGACTTTGGTGATCCCCTGACTTTTCCTCTGGAGCCACCATGAGTTTGACATTTTTGTTTTTTATTTAAATGTCTCAACAACTATTGGCTAGATTGCCGTTACATTTGGTACAGACATTCATGTTCCCCTCAGGATGGATTGTAATAATAACCTTGGTGATCCCTAAACTTTCCATCTATTTGTTGAGACATTTAACTCAAAATCACAAATGTCAACCTCATGGTGGTGCCAGGGGAAATGTCAGAGGATCTCCAAAATCTGACTATACTCTCTTTTAGAGGTTGTAACGGGCTCAGTTTTAAAGCTAGAGTGAAGATACTGGTATTATATGAAACGAAGGAATCAATTGGTACCATGTCAGCTTGTCGGGAAGAATGTTAAATAATGCTCCGAAATTTTGGTGAGGAAAAACTGGCATTGCCATTTTCAAAGGGGTCCCTTGACCTCTGACCTCAAGATATGTGAATGAAAACTCTACGATGAACAAATGGAAAACTGTATCTTATTAGATAAAACAGATGTTGACAAACTGCATAATTTGCAATCGCAATATATCTTATTGCAATACTCAGCATATCGCAAAATGTTTAAAATTGCAATAAGATCGTATCGTGACTTAAGTATTGTGATAATATTGTATCGTGGGTCCTCTGGTGATTCCCAACCCTACTGAATAGCCACTGGCTGACTAAAATAGCAGAAAAATCTCCTAAAACAGCTGGGCACTGTAATTTTTAGCAAAACAGGAGTGAATAGTGTATTTGTTGGGGATTATTTTCAGGAGTTAGCAATATCAGGATTTGTCCACACAGCCAATTTATACTTTGAATATTTGACCAGTATTCTGCAGAACTGTAAAGAGGTTGAACCATTGTATTTTTTCTGGAGGTCAAAGTCAGAATAATGAGTGTTAATTGATCATGCAAATCAAGACCGTCATGTCCAGAGCATTGACTGGTGGATGACACCTTGGGGTGGTGCAGGCTGCAGGGCAGAACCGTGTAATGATCGCCTAATCGGTTTGGACGGCCGGTCCTCCTGACGTTATTGACAACAGAGGAGAAAACGGGGGACATGAGCTGTAAGCTAAACCTTTCCAGTGCTCGAGGAAAATGAGTCTGAAATCAGTTTAAATGTCAGAATTCAATATTTCTAGGAGACCATCATCAGTCTCTGTCTTACTTTACCTGCTGCTTTATAGATGAAATATCATAAAAACCTCCCCCACTGTTGTGAGGGGAATTTGTATCTATCATATTTGGGATTTCAACCACCAGCTCCCACACAATAGAAATATTTCTAACCCTCCTACATTTCCTTCCTCCCTGGTCTGCATCACTCTTCCCTCCCTTGTGTCTCCTGGACTATGATGTTCTTTCCCCTGTGGACCCCTCTCCATCTCCTGCCGCACTTCCCCACCCGCCCTTGCTTCATTTGATGAATATTTCACAGGCCAGTAGAGACAGTCCTCCTCCTCGCTCATCCTATTCTCAGACACCGTCCGGGCTCTCAGTACCTATCACCTTCAGAGACGATAGCATCATAACGCCGGAGAAGGGCCACCTCAGGAGACCGGAGGAGAGCGGGGAGCATATCATATGAAGAAAAATGGAAGTGTGTATTCACTTAGGTTATATATGCCTCAGAGAACTGCCTCCATCTAAAAATCAGGACTGTGCTGACCTTAGCACTATCTCAACATGACAGAGTGAATTTGAGATATGGGTTAAATCAGGCAGGTGTTATAATATAAGACCATAGCATCTGGCAGGTGAGAGAAGAGGTGAAGACGTTGTTTATAGTCTGTATGGATGCATAATCCAGCCTGGTTGCATGAAAAGGAATGCAAATGACCAGATAATGCACAAGGCAAAGGTGTGCAATAAGAACGCCGTTCTTGCTTTAGGCGTGTCATTTTACCGCCATGTAGTCTGTATCAACTGCAATGTTATGATGTAGAATAAAAGGGGAGAAAGACCGCTAATGGCAGGCGGGAGGGGAGACCGGTGTTTGAGACTGGAGTTTTGTTGTGTAAGTTACGTTAGTCACGTATTTTCCGTAGTGATGTTGTTTCCGTATGTATTTTACTTAGGTTACGTACTTATTTTAATGTTAACAATCAGGACGTTTTTCCTAAACCTAAGTAAGGGTTTTTGTTTTCTAAACCTAAGTGAGTGGTTTTGTCGCCCCTTGCCAGTACTGCATACACACGTGTAATATTCACGCCTCGGCGAGGCAAAACGTAACACTGACACGCTATCCTCTGGTGGACAGGCGAAATGCGCCATTACAAGTGAAAGTCCTACATTCAAAATCCTACTTAAGTACAGAAGTCTTTATGGCAAAATGTACTTTAAATATCAAAAGCAAAAGTACTAATTTCACAGAAAAATGGCCCCTGTGACTGATATATTATTACAGGTATATATCACATTATTACAGACATTTCATCTGAAAGGTGACAAGGAGCCCCAAACTAGACACTGCTTTTTTGTAAAGGATTATAAGAAAAAAAATTGGGAATCACTGATTTAATCTCTAACATTGTATTCTGATTTATAAAATGATATGTTTTTTCATGTAAAATCTTAATGATTTATTAAGTCATTAGTTACAATTTTTAACCAATTTAGAGTTGAAAGGACTAGTCGATAAATCAGTTAGTCAGTCATCAGAAACTATTTTTCAATCATGTACTGGATATCTAAGCGAAAATGGCAAAAATCCTCCAGTTCCACCCTCTCAAATGTGAATATTTGCTGGTTTTCATATTCTTCCATGAAAGTAAATTCAACATCTTTGGGTTTTAAACGGTTTGAAGACAGCACCTTTGGCTCTGGGAAACTTCAAAGAGCATTTTTTCACTACTTTTGGCATTTTATAGCCCAAATGATGAATGAATAAATCCAGAAAATAATAGGCAGATTAATCAGCAATGGAAATTACCTAAGAATACCATAAATTGGCACCAATATTTCATTTCATTTAGATGGATGAGGCACACTGGGATCCAAATCTGCAGAGAATTAAAGAGAGACCATTTCTGAGGAAAACAGAGGAGATTCACAACAAAACAACAGGCAGCAGAGCCTGCGGGGCCACTATCTGTCTCTGAGGACAACTAATTGTTGCTTTAATGCAATCCCTGGTCTCTATGGTGGATGGACTTGCAGTAGCACCACACACCGAGAAGAAATGACGCCCTCAGGGAAGGTTCCCCGTGATTCCTCCCACCGACTATTCACCGAAAAGAAGAGGGAGGGACATTTTTGTTCAAAAGCAACTTCAAATAACTACTGAGAAATGATACTTTCAAATTCCTGCAGTGCAGGAGCCTCTTGGTGAATAATGGAAATGGTCTTGTGAATTTGGATGAGCGACATAAATGTCTTAGAATTGTCGGTTCACATTCATTTAGAGCTGTTCAATTTGCTATAGAGTCTCTTGCAGTTAACAGCCTCCCTCTTATTAGCTACTTTTTAGACCAAAAGTAGAGTGAGATGGTAAATGGCTGCTTTGGAGGACGAAGACATTCACTATCAGCCAGTTATGTGGTGCAGTTATACAGTACATTTTTTACGATTTAATTACATTAAATAAAATAGCTCTATGGCAGTTTAAAAGTACTTGCACTGCTTGCAAATTGTGACATCTAACATTAATCTCAGCTTCATCACCCCCTCCCTTTCCTCTCTCTCCGTCCCTTGTGCCAACCTCCTCTGCATGTCCCAATCGTCACCGTCGCCTACAAATCTCCTGCCTGCCTGCTTGTGCCAGTCGTATGCAGAAGAACCCACGCTCAGCAGGCAGGCAGCGAGGCCATCACAGCAGCAGCTACAGTAGCTGCCCTATAACTCCAGTGTGCACCGCCCTCTCGTCATACACAGCTGAGTACACATCGAAGGATAAACACCCCCGGGCCCAGTCAGGCCTTACTACAGCTGAGGGCACTTTAAGTGGCAGACAGCAGGGTTAACTAGGATTAAATTCTCGTGTGTCAAGTGCAATGTTTAGGTTGTGCAAGAAAAAGTATGTACAAAATGTAGTATGAGTACGTCCTAGGGGTGTCCCTGACTAAGAATTTACATAGTCGAATCTGATTGGTCGAGTCTTGCCTATAGTCGACTGATGGTCAAATTATGTCTGTTTTTTTTGCTCATTGACCCTCCTCTATTTAAAGGCCCTGACGCACCAAGCCGATGGTCGGCCGTCAGATAGTTTGGGGCCGTCAGTGAGAGTCTAGTTTTTGTGGTGTGTCCCGCACCGTCGGCCTTTGTCTGCCCGTGTTGGAAGTTTTTCAGCTGATTCAGCATGTTGAATCGGCGTAGGAGCCCGTCGGTGAAAGAAATCACTCTGATTGGCTGTTCAGCTTAAACGAATCAGTGCACGAAAAGAGAAACAGACGTGAGGAAAGCAAGTCAAGAGGACAAACACAGAAGGCTCTTTTAAGTTTTCATCTTCATCTCATCTGATCATTCCAATACACGGATATTTTCACAACCACATGGCTATCTGGAATGAAACTAAGTGGTGAGTGAGAGTGGTGTGAAAATGGTCGGCAATCCAAAGACAGAAGGGAAACGACAGGGAAGTGAAGGCACGGTCAACAAGAGAGAGAGAGAGAGAGAGAGAGAGATAGAGAGAGAGAGAGAGAGAGAGAGAGCGACAAGCCGCAAACAGCTGTTATAAACGCCTCCCCCAGCTAATTTTAGCCTAGAAAATCGTTCATAAAATTCAAAACATATTTGGCGCCCTGATAGTGCTACATTCTTATGTGAGTGCTTTGATTAATAAATGTAGGCCTATTCTTTGATTTGAAACAGTAGCCTTTATGTTCTTGTTATGTATAAATTATCCTTTTTTCATAACCACATTTTCCCATCACTGCGATGATTCAATTGTGAGATTGGCAGTCGACTCAGGCTCCTTGGATTCAACCGTGGAAGAGTTGACTATTCGGGGTCACCCCTATTACATGCAGTGCAAACAAAGGCAATACATTAAAATAGAGTGACATGATCATATGAATTTGAGACTTAACACGACCATATGATGAGCATGAGTGAGGTGAATAAAAAAATTCTAATAAACCAGTCCTTATATTGTGGCTGAGCACAAAGTCTCTAAGGAAAGTCCATGTAAAGGTGTCTGACAGTCTAAGGAAAGAAACGTCTCGTCAGCCTCTCTGAGATTGCCCTCAGGGTGCGGTAGTGCTTCCCTGACAACGGCAGAGAGAAGAGGCCATTGTTGGATTGGCTGGTGTCCCTAACAATTTTTTCTGGCTTTCATCCTGTAATGTTGGCGGTAAATGTGGTAATGCAGCCTGGACGGTGCGCTGTGCTGACTGCACCACCCTCACCACTCTCTGCAGGGCCTTCAGATCCTGCAGAGGGTGGTGCTCTAATGCTCCCTGTCAGGGTGCTGTCATTAACCTGACCCGCCAGCCGTGATTGGAAACTGTTTGGAAAGGGCAGGCACTTTCATAGAATACTTGGCAGGTGATTGGATGAACCATCTGTCAATCAAACTCTTGCCGAAGCCAGTCGGGAGAAGAGAGAAAACGTCTTTTCCATTGAGAAAAGCCTTCAGTGCCATTCTTTGCTCTTCTTTCAATGAAGAAAATACTAAAATAAATTTCCGATATAACTGATGCTATTGCAGCATCTATGCTAACCTTTTCAGGAGCCGAACAGTAGCCTCCCTGTATCGCGTCACACACACCTTAACCACCTAAGCCCGTAGCTGCCCGTAGCTACCAGTAGCTCCTCACAGGACGCTGATTGGTCCGTGCTCTGGCTTGCCAGACACAAATGCATTACTTGAAGCCTGACAAGATGGATTCTCGCGTGATCTCGTGACATCGCGAGCATCGAGCTGCCGTGCAAGGTAAACTCTCAATGGCAGTGTTGATGAAAACTATGACAAACTACATAAAAAATTCTACTACATTTTTCGTCAACAAATAAAAACTAAACAATAATATGAAAGAAAGTAAAATGGACAAATTATTGTTTTAATGCAAAGTATTATTAAATTTCCTGCATGCATCTGCATGAATCACACAGGCCAACCAGGTTTTTTCTCCAGTTTTCTAGGACATGGGCTTATTTTTTTGCTAATTATTCCAAATTCTATTATCAATAAAACGTTGATGATATTACACAGTTTATGAATAATGCAAATAATGTCATCATACTGATAAGTCAGCATCAGTGCTCTTTAATCTTTAATATCTGTGGTGGATGTGGTGGTGTCAGGTCATATGACCTCAAAAATGTGGACGTGAGAAATTAATAGTAAAGGCTGAGTGAACCAATCAGGACCGAGTTCAGAGACAAAACCGGCCGCAAAAGGTCAATTAAACCACACTTGCTGTTACCACGGTAACCCAATAAACTAGGAATGAAAAAATTTCTATGCTTCTGTCGCAAGTTTTGAGACAAATATATTATATACTGTATATTATATTATGTATATATTATCGTAGACATCAGTTGCTATAGGCTAAGCAAATTAACTGTACACCAGAGCCCAGATGGAATTATCTCTGTGAGATAATAATAATGACGGGTCATTTAAGGTGAGTTTAAATTAGTCTCCAGACTCAGCGCGTCTGTTTGGCTGCAGAGACCAAGACAAAAGGTTATCTGGGAATGATTATTACTAGCTAATTAATGATATATTTCTGCCTTACAATGGGTAGATGTTTGTTGGTAGGCACAGTGTGTATGTGTGTGTCAATCAGTCGGTCTGTCAGTATATGTGTGATCATCTGAATATTTAAATGTGTGTGGATGTCTCCTCGGTGCATGTCTAATAATATGCATTGTATAATAATGAGCCGTAATCACCTTCCAGCAGGATGGAGGAAATTCATTTCGGAGAGCCGAAAGGCTGTCATTTCACCCGACACCTGACTTGAACTCTCTAATGGCCCCAGAAGGCTCTCGAAATTGCATGTTTCACTTTGCACATTCATCCTGACTTTTCTCATAATTTACGCTGACTTCAATCGATACCGTCTTCACCCGCTTAATTAAATTGTGTATCATGCTTAAAGTTACTTTTAATGACTTTTTTTCCCATGTCGTCTGAAGCAGACAAAATAAGTTAAGTCAAATCCGCTTAACAAGAGTCCGCGACCACTTTCCACACAGTGTCCCTGAGGTGCAGTGATGCCATTGTGCTCCTATGTGTGCGGTGAGCGCTTGATAAAATGGACACCTCCCTTTAAAGAAGAAATGCTGTGGATGCTGTGCAATAGTCAGACGGCTTCCTAGGAAAAAGCCACATAAATAAGTAAAACACAGTATGTTCTTTGGCGAGATGAAGACCGTAAGTAAGAATGGACATATGGTAATATGTCAGAGGGTAACAGTACACAAACATGCAGAGATGCACAATGGGGAAGCGCTGACGGATGATGCGTGACATACATGCATCTCCATTCCCTCTGGACACCCCTCGTAAAACACACACACACACACACACATATATATATAGTTCAGTTGCACAATAGAGTACTCATAGATTTATGTCAGGAATAGCTCCATGATTCAACATCTGAGTGGCTGAAATAAAGTAGCTGTGCTCCTCAGGGGGATGAGCTTCGGGCCAGCTCGTACAGTAGATCTGCCCCGGGATGGAAACTGGACATAAAGAGTCACTGCAGCCCCAAGCTTTTGTGTACCGGCCAATTTGATCACCGGGGACTGCATCCCAGCGGTGGAAAAGGAGGAAGCCATCACCCTCATTAGTTCTAAAACATCAAGAGACAGATAGAGGTGCTGCTGGAGAGGAGCACCTCTCTGCTTCTCTGCAGCTAACAACCCCCTCTTTCATCAACTGTCTTTCATTTTGCTATTCCCAAAATACCACCGAGCGAAGGTGGGACGAACCTCAATTAATGAATGCATTCATTACGGGACTGCTGTCACTTTTTGGTGCAGTTTATGGGGCGGGAAAACTGTCAGGAGGGAAAAAAGGCCCCGCGGCTCTTCCCCTGGAGTGAACCTCCTCCGTGTGACAAATTTCACACTCTGCTGAGAGAAATGCGCTGAGGCTTTAGATTTCCCAGCCTGTCACATGCTGTTGCTGAATGCCGAGAGATTAATTCATTTTGCAGATGGTGCATGTAAGCAACTCGGACTCCCGAACGTGCAACGTTCACGCCGTCACTACCTGCTCAATCTCAAAGCGACAACAAGGGAAGATTCAAGCCGGGAGGCGAGATAACAGACAGCGCACACAAAGGTCAACATGTCGGACAAAATACCGCGTTTGTCAAATGAATCCTTCATGATATACGGTAGATTGCATAGCAACAACATGTTGGGCAAACTAATTTAACAACTTCAGGACATAATTAAATGAATGAAAAATGCTTTGAAGCGGCTACAATCAATAACAACAATGTGAAAATAATGTGACAATGTGGAAGTGGTTGCTCATAGAGATGAACACAGAGAATCACCTGACTCCCTTCAGCTTTACGGAGCTTAATAGCGAGTTTCAGCTGTTTTTTATCACGCTGTTGTATGTTCAAGTGTTAATTTTTCTGATAAGTTTGGTTTTAATTAGTTATTTGATGCTATAAAAGGGTTTATGAGACGTCATGATTGACCAGCCCAATCTCATTCCCAGGGCGTCAAATACTGATGCTTTGCCATGGCTGACGGCATTTGATACCGCAGCACAAGGCACCCTTTAGAGCCGGTATATGACGCACCGGGCTTCCCATCAACTACAATGTAAACCCATCTGCAGCCACAGATAGACGCACAGGGAAAGTGCGCCGGGAGTATGGCGACGTAGTTTAAAGAGTGAAAGAGACACACAGAGCGGGCGGGAGGGGAGGTGGATGAGTCCAACAACACAGGGCTTTCATCCAGGAGACCGTTGTTCATGTCCCATGTGTTACGTTTCACTTTACAGTCAGCTGACTGTTTGTGTCCCGTGTTCACAACATATAGTCACATTTTCACTGTAAAAACATATTAATTTTAAGCCGAACAATTTTGTTTTTTTCCATATAGTGATTTTGTTGCATAAGCAAGTGTTGCCGAGGGGTCAGACAAGGCCTCAGTATGTGACGGGTTGGGATGAGAACGTGTTGGATTCACAGCTGTAATTCTCTCTCGCTAACAAGCTGCGGCCGTGCTCGGCTCGCGATTGGTTCGGGCAAGTGTGTGGTCGGAACCTAATTACCGTGGCTCCACTGCCCGATGACTACTGTGCAATCTCTGGCTCCAAATGACATCAAAATCTCAAGATGGCACCTCCCGTATCCGTGATATTTTGGCTTCAATTTTGTACAGTGAGAGGAAGTGGAGACACGTCGTCCATCTTTATATACAGTCTATGCTGTACACTACCTGTTCAACACCAAACAGCAGACAGACAACTTTAGCAGCTAGCTGGTTAACATAGTGGAGCATTTAGAAGCTGAAGAGCCAGATATTTCCCTCAGGGGTTGGTGGAAACCAAAAACAGAGTTAAAAGAGTCAATATTGGACTTATATTCATCAGGTGGCCAGAAAGACTACGCTGCTCCGTAACTGCTGGATCTGTTTGCTAACAAGTTCGCCATATCAACTTCAAATCATAATCAACTTTCTGCTGCCCCTAAGTGGCCAAAAAACTCAGTTATGGCAGGTTTAAATGTATCATTTTTGATACTTTACTGCAGTTGCATCAATCATTAAACAGCCTATAACTATATGCCCTGTCTGTTATGAGTCTTCTATCAATTGAATAGCAGAGCCACGGGGAGTTTTATTAAAGACCTCATCATACTTCAATGAGGTACTTACAAGGTACGTTTTAGAAGTCATCTTCTTTTTAAAGATGCATCAGTAGCCTACATGTCCATACACTCTGGCTTCCTATGATTCTTTTTGCTACTTCTATTTTGGAGAAACTGAAAGAAAATTTGTTTTACTTTCAAGAGGAATGAGCCATAGTTCAGCCATTCATTTTTGTGTTGTGCACAGTGTTTCAAAGAATCAATCCTTTTTTTTATTTGTCTCCCGCTGTGTTTGTTTCTTTGGTTGGTTAGATGGATGTGTATCTGTGTGTGTTGGGGGAGGGGGGGACACATCCTGCTGTGTCCTGTCAGAGATAAAGGGACAGCAGGCAATGACACAAACAGCAAATATTGCACACAAACTTTACTTTAGTCCAACTGAAATCACATTTATTCACCCATTTCTGCAAAATAGTGTCAACATATTTTAATGTATTGTTAATAGTTTTGTATTTTCAAAAAGGAAGAAAAAAAGGTCTTTGGATAAATATCAGAAATGCTCCTTTTCATCTCAGCTGGCTGGAAGGGCGTGTCGGTAGGATGAGCACATAGATGTATAAAGGGACCTGGAGGCAGCGTTGGAGTCGGGGCTCCGTTCATATGAAAGTTACTTAGTGGCGCATGAAGCCAAAATGACTCAACTACTGAGTATAAAATTACCCGGATCCTCCCATAGAGCAAGAGTACAAACATTTCCTTTAACCTCGCCTTCCAACTGCTCAGTCTTGGCTCGCTCACATGAACTGAACAGTTCATTATGCCGGGGAAAATAACTCTGGATTCGGCCTAATGATTTAAATAAGGGCTTTTCAAGTGTTCGTATACTGGGAAGTTGATTCACCTGAAGAATAAATGATCTGCTGATTTACAGACGTCTCTTTCCCAATATCTATGGGAAAAGTCTTTTGGGGTCCAGTGGCATCACGTGATGGACACGGAAGTTGTAATTCCACAGTTTAGCCACTATGAAAATTGGCTTCAAAGCTCGGCACACTTCTTGGGAGCTTGGTTGAGTGCCGTCAGGGGAGCAACAGAAAAAGCAAACAAACTTGTGCTGTAATTTACAAGCCATGCGCAGATCGTGTGTTAGCAGAGGTTTTGAAGATTAAGCACCACACCAGCATCTAAACGGACGTGACATTTGCAAGTAAGTTTCTCTTGTCGAGGAGCAGGATGCTGTCTGACTGTTAGTCAGTGTGACTGTTCATCTATGTAGACGGAAAACTTGTGGTGTTCCATTGAATTAATGCGAAAAAGGATGGCGCCATCATGAAACCAAAAAAAACATTCTCAAAGGAGAACACAGGACAAGAGATTTACAGAGCAGATAGGTATGCTGCTGTAGCAGACAAAAAATATGCAATTTAATTTGAGTTGGACTTTAAAGGCCCTGACACACCAACCCGACATCAAAGAACTAGCGGTGACAAAGGCCACCAGCTGCGTTGACTCACGTCGCCTTTGTCTTGGCAACTACCACGTATGTTCTGCACCTGCATGACATGAAATAACTCTCCATACCAGCAGGTAGTGGTAGTCTGTATTTTTCGTTCAAAAAGGAAAACTGGAAGACCGACTGGAGGACTGCGGATATACAAGCCGTTGATATGATACGCACATGTCTCGCTCACCACTTAGCTTCATTCCAGATGACCATATCGTTGTGAAAATATCAGTGTATTGGAATGATGAGATGAGATGAAGATGAAAAATTAGAAGAGCCTTCTGTGTTTTTCCTCTTGACTTTTATCGTTGGCTTGCTTTCCTCACTTCCGTTTCTCTTGTCGTACACTGATTCATTTAAACTGCCAATCAGAGGGATTTCTCTCACAGATGAGCTCCGCCGTCGATTCAACACGCTAAATCAGCCAAAAAACCTCCAACACGGGCAGACTAGAGCTGACGGTGCTGGATACACCGCAAAAACTAGGCTGACGGACGCTCACCGACGGCCCCAAACTGTCCGTTGGCCGACCGTCGGCTCGGTGTGTCAGGGCCTTACAGAAGCACAACCACACATATAGAAGGCCGTGCAATCAGGCTTACAATCACAACTGCACTGTCAAATGAGTCACAAAAAGTCAAAATAGTTGCGTGGCTTAAAGGGAAACTTTGCAGATTTTCAACCAGCTGTGTATCGTTGCAATGTGGGTGGTATGTGCAAATGAACAATGTTTGGCTTCCCTCCATGTTGCCGGTGCTGTCGTCCGGCAGACTTTTCCAGGGGGCTCTGGGTGCAGCGAGGAGGGAGGTTGTATGTTGTTCATCTGCATATATTACCCACATTGTAGTGATACAAAGCTGGTTGAAAATCTGCAAAGTTTCCCTTTAAAGCTGGAAACGAAACCTGATGTGAAAGCCACACTAACAAGACACGGAGCTGATTAAAAAAAAGAAAAACACAGAAGATGTGACAGACAAAAGAGAGCAAAATGAAATGGCAGAACTATCTGAGGCCATTTGCAAAACATTCAAAAATAATTGGAAGCTGTTGAAAATAAGGAAAATGATTTCAAACAATATTTCACACAACCAGTAAATGATAGAGGGCAGCAATTATAAACAGAGGCATACCAATCTGTGACAAATGGATATGAAATTGATTTGCATCTGTAAACGATTGTCTCCGATAAATTATTACCCCTGATTTTTCTCCCTCGAATGGCCATTATGGATTTCAATTCTTTTCTTATCAGTTTGTTAAATTGTGGATGAAAAAAATGCTTTGGCTGCGGTGCTTTTCTCTTTTCACTTTTACTGGGAACTGGTTCATTTTAGAAATCCCACTCAGCTCACAGCAAGTGAGTAGTGTCGATGAGGGTCAGGTCTGTGCAGCCTCTTAACAGGCTGAGGTTGCCATGGTGACCTAAAAAAAGGGGGATATTGGGAGGCTAACAGCTCGTTTAGACAGAGTTTCACTGTAATCCTAAACACCCATTTTACAACAGGTGTCAGATTATTATTGTGAGAGTGCATCGGTGAGTTTATTTGTTCATTTTCTGTGAGTAAAGATGTTTTCAAGGTATCCTACAGGGACAGAAAATAAAAGAAATACTGCAGCCATCTTCCTCGTCTGGAGGAGCAGCCCAGGTCTGAGGCGCAGCTAATGAGAGGCATCATTCAAGGCGCTGGCATCTTTTTTTATCGAAACACACGTTGCAATCAAATGATGACATGATGAGCGCCTCGCTGCTGCACAAATCAGAGAGAAAGCAGAAACACACGGCGCTCTCTCTGGAGCAGCATTCTGCATATTGACAATTTGCAACTGCATGTGATACTGAGGCATGTTAGAAATAGAGGGGAAGTCTGAATTCAACTCTTATAAAAAACATCAGATTTCAAAAGTGAGACTGTTAATGCCAGCAGCGTGAAAACTAGCTCAGTACTGCTGAGGATTGAGTTCTCTTGAGGGGAAAAGAGGAGGAACGAAGAGAAACATGGAAACATATTAGTTGTTGTTGTCCATCAGTGAATATAGGCCTGGCTGCAAATAAACTCTTATATAAACTCCCCTCAGCATAGCCACGACTGGCTCCTTCATATGTATGTCCCTAACTGACATTCTCTGAGCATTTGAGAACAGCAGTGCACAGGTGAGTATCCACGGTGAGTGTACATCTAAACTCTCCATCTAAGCTTTCCTTAAAACAAGATGAAAAACCCTGCTCCATTTTTTTCTTTTCTGGACTACTGCAAGGTGTTTTTTTTAAGCTGTATATTTTGTAATTAGGGCTGTCAATCGCTTAAAATATTTAATCACGATTAATCGCAAATTAAATGCGCTTTTTTATCTGTTCAAAATGTACCTTAAAGGGAGATTTGTCAAATATTTACTACTCTTATCAACATGGGAGTGGACAAATATGCTTGCTTTATGCAAATGTATGTATATATTTATTATAAGATCGATTGTGTTAACGTGTTAAAGAAATTAGTGGCGTTAAAACAAATTTGCGTGAACGCATTATCATCGCATTAACGGTGACAGCCCTATTTGTAATATATTAATGTTCTGCACAGTATGGTGGTTCACAGCAAGAAGGTCCAGAGGGTATCCCAATGCATGCTGGGTTATATGTCCTGTCCCTTCTGTGATGATGAATAAAAATAAGCTGGTATTGTGTTTTCAATTATTCCGTCTGTGCTCCATGTGCTAATGGAGCTACTAAGAGGGATATTTTGGCCGCATCCGGTTCAGGAAGTCCAATTCATTTTCTTTATAGGCATTTTTGGTGACTCACAGTCGGGGAATCATCAGTCCAGAAGATGAACAACTGCGTTAGAAAATATGTAGTTCTGTGTACCTAAACACAAAAGGTTACGACCGCCAAGGTGCATTTCGGTAACAATCGCTGAGCTTAAAAGTATGTTACGTGTCCCTTTAGGAGCCTCTGGGTGGAAGCTAACGATGACTTTGTTGATAAAACTGAGGACACGGTCTGCAGCTTAAATAAATTCACTCTCACATTCTGGGTCCACTTTAGGTGAATTCAGCAACTATGGCAGTGCGTGCAACAATGAAGATAACATTAAAAGAAAAATTTGAAATGGGAATACAGAGTGAGGAAAAACACCTCTGCAACCAACTCTATAATGGTGCAGACCGAAATTCACTTCCTATTAATTTTCTATGTGGAACGTGGCGAGAGACATTCATTTCCTGACGCTAATTGACCTCGCTTCTTTCGCTTCACGCACAGCTCAATCTGATTCATTCACCGTTGACCTGTGAAATCGTAGGGCTCTCTGATGTCCAGCCCGTCTTATTAAGGACGTGTTTGTTTATATTCTTGCTTTGGAGAAATAATACAAGCAGCAAAAAAGGAAGGATGCTGCGTAGTTGCAGAGGACAATGACAGTGAGATTAATGACTGAAGTGTTTGATAAGAAGCATAGACTGTGTATAAAGATGGGGAGACTCGCTGCCTGACGACCTATCCTAATTGACTATTCAAGGTCAATGCCGAACCTAAACCATATCGCGAGAGTTTCGCAATTTGCATGTTACCTTCTAGACACGATCTCCGTATCCAGGATATTTTGGCTTCACTTTTGTACAGTGGGAGGAAGTGGAGACGTGTCGTTCATCTATATATACAGTCTATGATAAGAAGCTGTTTAATTTAACTTTGTGGAGTGTTCTTGTTAGCTTGCTAGTCATATTAGCTCATGCAGTTTATGTTTACAGCTCTAAATTCACCAGTGTGTTCTTTAATGAATCTGAGAGAAAGGTTTTATTATATCGATGTTATCTATACTGCATCGGACCTTTTCTTTCCCGTCACCTCTCTCTCTGTTTCCCTCTTTCTCCCGCTGCCTCTCTGTCGCCCTCTCCTATTTATTATGCAATCCTTTCTCCCTTTTCCTATCTGAACCCGCGCCGCCCACTTTCACAAAGTGGAACTCATTGTCTGTCTTCACATGCTAATAGAACACATAATGAACGCCACTCAAAATTATCTCCACTCGCTGATATCAGTGTATAATTAAAACAACAGTGTCCTTAATAAGGTGTCAGAGGTGATAACGCGGGGCGCTGATAACTCTTTAAAAGACACGCACATACACATGCATGCACCCAATCACTCCCTCGTTACCAAGCAACAATAGAGTTATAATGAGAGGGACCATCAGGACAAAATTAATTTGCAAGTGTGAGGATTAATGCTCTGATTGCTCATTGGCCTTCCATAAGTAGGTTATTGTCTTTAGTTATTTACTATTTTAATTAACCTTTCCCACCACCCACACACACATAATAATTTCTCTTAAGCTCAAAAGTTATTTTTAAGCTATTTCTTATGCTTTATATAAAGCCCTATAATCAATATTTTTAGATTAATAGTGTATCACATGACTACTCATGTGAAAGAGATCGCTCGTAATGACAAACCCACAGAGAATTATCACCCTTCCTCTCAGCTCTACGGAGCTTTTTAGAGTCTTTCAGCTCATTGTTTTGGTTTCCTGAAGACTCTACTACTAAGCAGGATTTGGGGTTAGCGAGGTTAACTTCAGGGTTTCAGTCCTACGACGGTGGTTCACTTCTTACTGGGGTAGATTGCCATGGTAGCTTACGCTGAACACATAACCTGTTCCGTAGCAGGCAGCAGAGATTACAGTTAAGAAATTGGAAAAAATGGCCTTAGAAAAGAAGGTTGGTGAGTTTTATGGATGTTTTATGATGTAAGTACCTGCGCTGCCTCCATACAGTCAAACAATGTTAAACAAAGGCTTCAACTTCTGATAGCAACCGCTGTAGTGGATACCGATTTGTCTTAGAATATTGAAAGTAAACCCCAGGAAAAAATAAGCTTCATGTTTTTCAGAAAGACTGATGAAAGAAATGTCAAATGAGAGATTTTATTGAGTTGCGTAAGCTCTTTATAACCTCCTAATATCAGGTCATCTTGGGAAGTTTCTTGCATCCCTTTGCTGACAAACATTTGCTGTGCTTTGAAGGCTGCTCACAAGATTTAAAAGGCAGAATCTCTGAGTCACGTCAGAGGTTATTAGAGCCAAAACTACAACTTGAGGCCGTCTAAGAAGAGTGACGCACCGTTCCATCAACCTTGTTTTCTGCCGTTCTGACTGAAAACATATTGCCCGATCCCTTAATTGAGCACTGAAGTGCCATTGAGGTGGAGAGGACGGAGAGTAGCTGGACCGGCGGGGTCCTGCGGGGCAGACAGCAGCATCTGCACCCAGCGAGGAGGACTGGCGACTGGAGCAGCATAATAAGTTCCTGCTGCTGCTACTTTAAACAGGTGTGTCCCTGTCAACCGGAGGACACCGAGAGAGCCTGACAACTCTGCCTCGGCTTCAACTTCAGCTCCGCTCCACTTATCAGAGCAGCAGAGAAACAATGACCAGCAGAGAGTAAACAACGAACGCAAAGCCAATTTGCTTTTTCCAGATATGCCTGTCACTCCCGCAGTGACTGATGTCCTCTATTCCGGGTGGTTGTCTGAACATCACTCACTAAGTGGTGATGCCTGTTTTACCTATTATGTCAATGCATAGTGGCATGAGGGATGTGTGTAATTTCATTTCATTATACAAAGAGAAGAGTTGCATCATATTTACTGTGGGAGGTAAATGGAGAAAAATGTTCATTCATCCCAATGATGGGTTTGATGTTCAAAGATAAAAAAAAGGATAAATCGTTTCTCCACTCTCTTTGTTTGTATTTCAACTTGATGAAAGAAGTGATCGTTTTACGTGTCTGATGAGCCCACATAATTGTCCTCGTCGTCAATCCAGAGCCATCTCAGCTCTTCACATCTGACAACAGTGTATGAAGTCACAGAGTAACAAGGAATATTAGCGTGTTAAAATGCAGTTACAGATGGAGGTTAAGTGGACTAATGGTGCAGCCCCACTATACACGACCAGACTGGTGGCAAAATTCGATCCCATTCAATGTGTATAGGAAACGACTGATTTGCCACACAAAGCATGCTGGGATGACCTGCGATGCGGACCAAGCTGGCGGTGTGACAAGGGGGGCATGACAATTTAAAAAATTCAAACATCAAGCTGCAGCAACGGCTCTGAACTGTGTGTACAACCAGGAAATGCTAAAGCGAGACTAATGATCGTATTTGATAATCTATCCATGTAAAAACATATTTTTTTCAGCCAATGTCTTAGTTTCAATGATATTGTTCAGCTGAGTTCAGAGCAGAATCCACTTTTTGAACAGCATACATGTTTTAACAGCTTTTTCTCCCTCATTCATTTATGTTATGATCATCCATCTGACAGTCATCGGTTTGACTGTTGCTTTTTCGTAAATTAAACACCCTTGTGTAGAGCTTGTAGAGAAGGTGGTGGGGGGGATTGAGGATGGACGCAAATTTAGGCAAATTGGTCGCGTATAGTGGGGCTGCACTGTAAATAAGATTTCCGTTGCATATGATATTGAAAGAAACACACGAGTACTTGTAATGATCAGTAATCAATAGATGAGCAAAGGAGAGCTTCTTTGGCAAGCAGAATTATAAACCACTTGTTTATGGACTTTCAAGGGAGCTGTTCCATCACCATATGACTTTTCTTTTTCCTTCGTTTGAACCTGAATTGATTTATTTACAAGCTGTAAACAAGACACTGACATTGCATCACCTCAAAAAGTTGATATAGCGAACTTGTTAGTTGCCTACAGTATTTACACATCCAGCAGGCACGAAGCAACATCAGCATTCATTTACAGTCTTGTTCGTGTACAACTGACGAATGTTTGGCCAATATTCACACTTTTTTAGCACTGATTTTGTTCTCAATCAACTCCTGAGGGAAATATCGGGCTCTTTAGCTGCTAAATGCTCTACTGTGTTCACCAGCTAGTCGCTAACTGTGTCTGTCTGCTGTTTGGTGCTGGACAGGTAGTGTACTGTAGGGAGCGAAAAGAGTGAAACGCACCCCTAACTGCGCTGCCGAGCAAATAGCATCTCTGTGCTCCTGTGCTATTTGCATGTATTTAAATCAGGTAATATGCAGACATTTGGTGCAAAATTGTCCGCTTTCAATGCAAAATGAGCCTCATTGCAAAAATAATCCAATTCACCAAGATCAGCGTTGATAGCCACACGTCGTTACAGTGAAATTATTAGCGTCTTCCAAGAGTTGGTGGTAACTGAGGCGCATTTATAAAGGTTTAAGGATATATTTTCTTCTGTCCTCCGTTTCACATCATGCCATCTTCTTTTACAGTCTGAAGGTATGAATCAACAGCACCGACAGACTGGAATATTAAATCCCAAACACGGTGTCTCTCTGAAGTTTCGAGGAATGCCTCTGCACCTCGTCGGTCAGAACCAGTAGCTCGCAGTCTGAAATATTCTCTCTCCCATTGTTCTGCGTACTGTGTTCTTGGCGCAAAGTCAACATTTATACTTTGTCACATGGATAATCGGAATCAGACGCAAAAAAGGGTAAATTGCACTCCGCTGTGATGTAATATTATTAGCGCAATATCTTTTATGAATCGGACCTTGAGACGGGGCAGATAGCGGTAAAAGCGCAATTAATGGTGCTACAGCATAGACTGTATATATAGATGGATGACGCGTCTCCACTTCCTCCCACTGTACAAAACTGAAGCCAAAATATCCCAGATACGGGAGCTGCCATCTTGAGATTTTGACGTAATTTAAAGCTCTGTACAGTCTGTACAATGCAAGAGCACAATTCCCCAGCCTCCAGCTCCGTGACTACTTCTCTCAGAGCAGCTGTCAATCACAGCTGTCAATCATGAAGTCATACCCCTGTTTATAGCATCAAATAACTAATTAAAACCAAACTTTTCAGAAAAATGAACACTTGAACATACATCAGCGTGATAAGCACCACGTAAAATGACAGAAACCATCTTTTGGGAAAAATGTATTTGACGTGTACTTTGACTTTTTAGTTTGGCCCATGTTCTATCCGCTAACATGGAGGAGGTGGGATTTATGACCAATACTGCAGCCAGCCACCAGGGGGCGATCAAGATGTTTTTGGCTTCACTTTTGGGGAGATGTCATGTCGTCTATCTTTATATACAGTTTATGTGATACAGTATCAGCGGCCGCAATCTATTGTTTGTGAATTCGTCAGTCTTTAGAAGAAAAAAAACGACCTCAATGAAAGAGGTGAGTGAACAAAAACAGCTAAGTTAAAGGCCGTAAAATCAAAACAATGAGCGGAAAGATGTTAAAACGCTCTGTGGAGCTGAGGGGAACTGCAAAAATGTAGTAAAGGTGAAGATGCTGCATTTAATGAAAAAGAAATGTTATTTTTTCTTGGGAAATACTTTTTAATTTAGCCAATAAGTGAACCTCAGACATTTATTAATAGTTATTGAACAGTCCCCCAGGCCATTTTGTCCTTTTCCTCCTCCCTGTCAGCCTGTAAATGTCTTTCTATCTGTCTCCCAACTCTCCTGCCAGTCCGCATTGTATTCTGTGCGATAATCACAAAATGTCACAATGATAATCTTTCAAGAAAGTGCAGCATTCAGAGGAACCGAGGCCTCAACCAATCAACAATGCACCGCACACACACACGGGCCCGTGAACTGTGGCTCTGGCCGACGTGCCGTTATTTCCCGCAGACACATTAAAAAGGAACAACAACGGAAAGAAATGTTGCCTAAACTCAGGCTGCAGGCCAGTGCTGGTTAACTGATTAGCTCAGAAATTGCGGTGGAAATGCCAGTCTGAGGTTGATATAAAAGTGCAAAAGCGCATCCAGGAAATACTAATCAGTCTCCCGGCTGTTTTCCCAGGAGGCTGCTGCTGTTGTTGTGAACGCGACGGCCTCCTGCAACAACTCTTTATCTGTGTTTAGGTTTGTGTGTGTTGCATGTGTGCAGCTGTGTCTGATCTTACTGGCATAGAAATTAATATCTCCTACTTTCCCTCAGACAATCATAAAAACCTTTAATATGAGCAGAGTAAATTTGGGCAGGATCTTCCCTGCACATTAAAATAAATGACTCATTATAGCAGTGTCAGGGTAAGACATGCAGAAAGAGCCGTCCTTGTTCCCTACTTGTTCACATCTCCTGCCGCTTTCTCCCTCCATTCAAAACCTCCTCATTATAACCCTCATTTTTTGTTCTAAATAACATGCCTCAAGCTCATTTTCTTTTCTTCTCTCCCCCTTCTTTCATCCGTTTGTCCTTGACTCGCTCAGTTCGTTTCTGCACAGTTTCACACCTACAGTGACTACAGTCTACATCCTCACCTGTCACTACGACTGCTCCCATCTGTCTTTTCTCACTTCGTCCTGCCCTGCGTCCATTGCTCCGACCTCGTCACACACTGAGCCCCCGTCTGTCTGCACAGTTTTTGAGCAGTTTACACAAAAAGACATAAAAGCGTGTTTATTCTGCAGCTGCCTCTCTCTCTTCTTCTCTGTGTGTTTGCGTCTCTGTCGGAGCTGTTTGTACTGTGGCAGGATTATTTGATTGTTTACAGGTTTAGTGCTGTCTGCCATCATTCAGTTGTGTTTACAGTGCATGTTCCCCGACAATACAGGATTATTAGGAGTTGTTGTTTGTGTGTGTGTGTGTGTGTGTGTGTGTGTGTGTGTATTCCTTTGCATCTGACTGGATAACCTATTTTAAATCACAAAAATGTTCCTAATGTTCCTAAACATTAAATTCCTGTTACGTAGCTTCATTTCTTCCACTCTGTTTAACAATATCTCATATATTCTGCATCTGCGTGTCACTGCGCTTCATTAAAGCAATATCACATTCATACTGAGAGAAAATGTTAAAATCCAGTATGTCATGTTTTCATGGCTGTGCCGTTACATCAAATTTGAAAGTCTTGTGATTGTGACTCGGTCTGACATGGTAACCATAGAAACATTCAATGCTGTCTTGAGTGGGTTTAAACAATAACTTCCTGCACATCACAGCACATCATGTCAAAGATTTTAACCATCCTGATCCACCTCAGACCAAAACACTGCTCTAACCACAGTGGTGGAAGAAGTACTCAGATCCTTTACTTAAGTTAAAGTACTGATACAACAATGTAAAAATACTCCATTACAAGTAAAAGTCCTGCATTCAAAATCCTACTTAAAGGTTCAGTGTGTAGGATCTGGCGGTATCTAGCGGTGAGGTTGCAGATTGCAACCAGCGGCGGCAGCAGCGACGGCAGCAAGTAACGTTATCGACTCCAACCCAAGCAGGAAAAGTTAAAGGAATAGTTTCCGATGTTTTGAAGTGGGGTACTTATGAGGTACTTCTCCATAGTCAGTGTATTACCTACAGTAGATGACGGTCGGCACGCCCCCAGTTTGGAGAAACAGCAAAGCAATACAGTACAGTTGTGTGGACAGGGAGGGCAGGAAACTTATTTTAGCCAGCTAAAAGAAAGGCTCACCTAAAAAAATTTATATCCGTTTAAGTGTACAATATTTTTTGTATATTTTCCGACGGTGAACTGAACCGAAAGTGAAACGTATCTATACTATTTTTGTCATGCACTCAAATTAATATTGATTTTTTTAGGTTAGCCTTTCTTTTATGTGGCTAAAATGTGTTTTTTTCTGCTGCCCCCCTCCACAGCACTGTGTTGGTACTCTTGTCTGTTTCTCTAAGCTGGAGGTGTGCCGACTGTCATCTACTGTAGGTGATATACTGTACCTACTATGGATAAGTACCTCATACAACCCCACTTCAAAACACCCGAACTATCCCTTTAACAGTATGTGGTTTGTCAGTTCTGGGCTACTGTAGAAACATGGCGATGCAACATGGCAGACTCCGTTAAGAGGGGACCCGCTCCCTATGTAGATATGAAGGGTTCATTCTAATCTAACGAAAACACAACAATTGTTATTATCCGGTGATTATACACTAAAGAAAAATACTTATTAATATTATATTCCATTTCTGCCAATAGATCCCCCTAATTGTTCCACACTGGTCCTTTAAGTAACAGCACAGAAGTATCATGTACTTAGTATCGAAAGTAAAGTATTGATGCCCGTGACTGCTATATTATTATATATTACACTATTAAACTGTTAATACAGATGCATCAATGCATCAGTAGTTGTTGTAGGTTGAGGTGGAGCTAGTTTTAACTACTTTATATACCAGTAGGTAGTTTAGATTAGTGTTTCCCGACCTAGGTGTCCTGCTCCTTCCGAAGAGTCACAAAATACATTTGAGGGGTTGTGATTTTTTTCATGCTTTTATTGTGAAATATTGGATAATTTTCTCTTTGGACCTAAAATTTTAAATTAAACCATCTAAGAAATTTGGAGGGGAAATATGTCTTTAGTGGAAATGCAAACAGCTCACAGACATCTGAAACGTGACAATGAGTCAAAACTAGACACCTATTTTTTATAAAAAGATTGGAGACACACTGGTGTTTTTTTTATGTAAAATCTTAATTTGAAAAATGACTATAGTTTTCAGATTAATGTAGTGGATTAAAAATACAATATTTCCTTCTGAAATGTAGTTGAATAGAAGCATTAGGTAAATGTACTCAGTTACGTTCCACCTCTGAGTAACCAACCTCGCTGTCTCATCTCTCAAGAGGCCTTTGTGTCTCCCAGCCAGCCTCTGGAAACAAACAATTAGCCTGATTTGGGGTCAGGCGAGTACAGAGGAGCGTAGTGGTCTGAACTGTGGCATCATTCCTTCTCCTAAACTCCATCCAGCAGTCTGAGTCACAGCTAGCCCTTTGCGAGCCTGCCTCCAGCCCACACAGAGCCCGGCCCTCAAGTCACCTGCACTAATCCTCAGGATAAATAAACCATGTGCAGAGCAGTGCAGCCAACCCGCGCTATTTTCAGCCCTGCATTTTTTTTTTTTCTTCCTCCTTCTTCCCCGGTCCAAAATGTCTTCATAAAAAGCGTTTCCCCCTCTCAGGCCCAGGCAAATAGAGCGTGCATGAGCAGCATTACTGATCTGTCTAGAAACCAGCTGGAGTCATGGAGATGCTGTGTGACTGTTCGCCCTTTAACAACACGGGATAAGATATCTCGGGGGTTTAAGATGAACAGATTTGTTTGGGGTTATTAAAGAGGGAGCTACAGTTAAAGCATTGAATAGGCTATTAGTGTGCTAAAACAACTGGTGATGTTTTGAAGTTCAGTGATTGCAGATGATCCCTCTCCCAGTGAAAGCTGATTTTTGCCTTTCATGACAAAACTGCACCTCTCCTGTCTTCTTCCATCCTTCCCTCTCCTTTTACCTGCACTTGATGCACTAAACTTCCCCCTACTAGTCCTTAAGAATCCTCAGTTTCTCTGGTCTTAAAGGTGCTAAGTGCGAGATTGGGAGCATTTCTACTGCCTCTGCACGCTTCTTGACATGGCGACAGATGAGCCGGTGGTTTGCAACTCAACAGCTAGTTGAGCTAGCCAGTGGGGCACGCTCACATGCAGGAACATGAACTAAAAGCACACACGGCCAGCCCGGTGATGTCAACAAAGCAGACAGAAGCTCGGATTACAACACACACAGAGGGAGAGCAACTTCGTTCTCTGCTCAGGTAGACATTACTCCTCTATATCTTTACATAGCAAATAGTTGTTTGATGCTTTATTAATGCTCTGGTTATCATATGGAGAACCTTTAAAGGAACAGTGTTTGGCGACATCTAGTGGTGTGGTTTCAGATTGCAACCAACTGAGTACCCCTCGGCCCACTCCTCCCTTTCCAAGACTGTGGTAATGTGAGCTGCCGAGTGCAAAACCGTGATAACGCCGTTCGCCTCGCTCACAGGCCATCCTTACCATAATAAAACTACTTTAGGGGCAACAGAAGTCAGACAGCAGCTGGCGGTACCACGGTTTAGCACTCTGCAACTCACGTTACCGCAGTTTCACAAGTATGTCGGAGAACTACGGTGGCCTTCGAGTTTGGTTTGTCCGTTCTGGGCTACTGTAGAAACATGGCGGTGCAACATGGCGGACTCTGTGAAGAGGTCCCGCTTCCTATGTAGATATGAAGAGCTCATTCTAAACTAATGGAAACAGCGATTCTTAGTTTCAGGTGATTATACACTAATGAAAACATAGTTATGAATATTATATTATATTTCTGCTAATAGATCCTTGAAATGTTACGCAATGTTCCTTTAAGGGCTGATTAAGAGACAGAAATGGAGAAAAAGGGAGAATTTCAAATTTAAAAATGAAATTAAAACATTTTAAAATTAAATTTTTACATTTAAAAACAAAGTGAAACTGAGTAAAAACAATTTGAAAAGTAAAAATATTGCTGTTTTTACGCTTGGCTGAGGTGGAAAAGCTGGTGTAATAATTAAAAAAAGTGACTAGGTGCCATTGAAACAGGCTTAGCTAATAACATTCCTCAAATTAAGGTTTGACTGGCGCTCTTTTAATAACATCATCTTGTTATGCACTCTTCTTCTGTAATTGTTTAATGGCACCCAACTGGAGAAGTAGCGCCACCAGCTGTTCATCTCAATACGTCTAATATTTGCATAACAGTAGTGGATGGAAACATACATTAAGTCACATTTTCTGGAAATTTGTTTCAAATTTGAGCTACATTTGGATGGAAAAGACTACAGAGGTCTTCTCCAAGTTTGGGGTTTCACATAATATCTTGTAATTTAACAAGGCTTTAAGTTGTATGCATGATGGGTTTAATCTGCGGGGATGTAAGGGAGGTGAATCTTTATTAAAATCCCTGTTTTAAAATACGTTTGATAAAGTTGCACTTGAGCTCTCCTGCTGCGTTTGGCAGCCTCGCTGCTGACAGTTGGCTTTCGTGTACTGGATTACTCTCCATTATGAGGCCTGAGTATTCACCTGCTGATCGGGGTAATGTGGTTACTCTGCCCCTCAATCAGTCTTTGGAGGTGGTCAGCACTAAATAGCCCTCGTTCAGCACGGTGCGGCGGATATTAATTTAATCCTAAGTGTGCTCACTTGTTTATCACAGTGGGAATACATTTAAGTTTAAGTGATTTTCTGTGTACTTAATATCTCCACCTAACCTCTCTTCATCAAGATTTCTTTTTGTCTTGTTTTTTTGTTTTTGAAAAGTCAGGGCTCCTAAGTCGGGGAGTGAAACGGGGATGTCATGGGAGCAAAGAGAACAAAGGAAAGGGCATACGAGTGAGGGAGGGAAAGAGAGAGAGAGAGAGAGAGAGAGACAGGTGAGAGCATGACATGAAAACATAATGAGGATTGTCATGCCCATAGGGGCTGATGTGAGGGATGTACTGCGCAGGGGTTGAGACGAAGGAGGAATGCAAAAAACTGCTTAAGAAAGGAGGGAGAGAGGGGAAAAAAATGAGGATAAACACTGCGCCCGATAGGTGACATAACTTTGCTGGCTCAGCGCAGGAGGATGCGACAGGTTCAGCAGCCAAGATGTGGAGCGCAGCTGCGCTGACCCACACGCCGCTGGGCAGTGTGGGTGGTGGCTGTGCTTCACATCTGTCGCTTCAGGCCACAAAACCCGGAGGAAATGCAAGCCTAAGTATATTCTTGCCAGGGGAAAGAAGGGCTGCCCCCACCCCCCGCCCCCCACGGTTCTTTTCCAGCTCCCAACACGGCCGGAGTTGTCAGAGAAATCTGAGCTCATCATCACCCTCTGGGTTGCTTTTAGAGAGTTCAGGTTGGGGCTAAAGACCATCGCTACATGAACTTTACAGCAGTCTAACTGGAAACCAGACATGAAAGCACACTGGATGTGTTTGCAACTGCAATCCTGCACTCCAATGACAACATCACAGTGCAGAAAGGAAACCGTATTTGGGACTTCAAGGGAGCACAGTGGCGTTTTTTTTATGTTTTATTCCATCGCTAGAGGGTTACGGTATATTTTACATTACTGCTGACCATTTTTCCAAAGCATACCATACATTTTAGATTTCCCACCTTTCAGACAGCCTTTGGACTCAGTTCATGGTAGCATAGTTTGAAAATATTGAAACTTAAGAAAAGTAATCCAAATGTTTTGTCAACATTACGTATTTATATGCACCCGATTCGTCGTTATCAGGCCATTAAATAGGCATTATCAGTCGTGATAGATGTGGGTCATTAGGTGCCTACTACACCTATTACATTGTAAAAGTGAAAATGAAATTTAAAAGCGACACGTTCTAACATGTTGTGAAACTGAATGAAACGTCACCTTTTGAACACAAACAAAAAGGCTTCTTTAGGTTTAGGCAACAAAACTACAACTTCACTTCTTTAGGTTTAGGCAAAAAAAACAGTTACGTTTAGGGAAAAACACCGTGGTTTCACATGGGATGAAAAACTCCGCTGTCTTGGGTGAAAGCTTTGTGTTTTGTGTCCCATCCATCGCCCCCGACCCCTGATGGAGTTTCAGGGTGTCTATACTACAGCACCTGACTTCGGCCTCTGCTCCTGTCATAATTTCTATGGTCGCTAGAGGTCGCTGTCGTGTTCTTTCATACCTTCTTTCAGTGATCTACAATGTGAATAGAAGATAAAACCTACTAATGGGTGTAGTAGGCCCCAACTGACCCACATCTATGGGGCTTATGGCGACTGATAACGCCTATTTAATAGCCTGACAACAGTCTAATCGGCTGTTATTTATTGTCAAAGTTATCTCTGCTGCATTATGTAACTGTGAGCAGTGACTGTTTTAAAACTGCAATGCTTTGGGAAATGGTCGATCGTAATGTAATGAAGATTTTTTTTAGTGAACGGGTTAAAACATGGAAGAGTTGTCCTGTTACATCCGCATTTCTTAAACAGAATCCTTTATACATTTACAGCTGCACAGCTTGCCAACGATAAAGGTGATACAATATGCAGGGATTCTCATACTACCGAGCTGTCTCGTCTCTTCTCTGAGGCACAGCATGTCTCACATTTTGTCTACAAAATCTACAAATGCGTGTTGCCTTCTTGAGACATGACAGCAGCGATCAGAGTACAGATATTACAACACAACTGTCACGGTAGCAGTGTGCTGGGAGCTCGCAGACACACATCTATTCCCAGGGTAGAGCTGTCAAAGCCCAAGTTTGACAAACGAAAGAGGGCCAAGCATCAGACCAAGAGAAGCGCTCGTCACGAGTGGGACTCACGCTCTGTTCTACTTTACTGGAGTTCACTGGTGAGTGGATTTTTATAAGCGCAGTTTGCCGTCTACTTTAGAAATGCCTCCGAGTCCAATTAGCGGCGATGATTCTCTGCAACTGTTGAGGAGCAGAAGGGGAGCGCTGGGTGCATTCGATAACTCCGTAATAACTGCCGGAGTCAATTCTCCGTTTCTCAAAGTGTTTCTATGAGTGAAGGAACAATAACTTTTCACATGAGCCTGATTGGTTTTCCTTTTTACTGTCTTATAGAACTAAATTCAATTATCCAAGGAATATTATGGAAAAACACAACATCAACAATGAGGGAAAAACAAATCACCTTCCTACACCGTGTCCACGTTATAAGCGCTTTCTGTTACATCATGTAAACAAACCACGTAGGCTACCTATCAGCTGTGCGCTCCAGATCAGACTGGAGACCTAACCACTTATTATGCTATGTTTGTTCTTTTTAAATAGAAAACATATGTTTAATATTGTAATATTTACTGGAAATGACTTACAATATAGCCAACAGCCGTCTGACAAAAGTTCAGCTCCAAACATCATGCCACTCCGTGGTGCTAATCACAGGCTGGTTTGCAGTATGGGAGTTGCATGGTGAGCCTCTCCATGGTGGCATAACAATTGTCTGCTTTCCAATTGTCTGGAGTGGTTGCGTGTGTACGTGCGTGTGCACAAGCCTGTCCCCAAGTCACCTGAGATGGTGGTTTAAACATTTTGGTAGGAAGAATAAGAATTCTTTTGAAGGAATTAAACTGAAGTTAAAAATCTCAGAAGAATCCAGTCAAGTGAATCCTGTTTTTAACTGGGAACAGTGTGTAACAATTAAGGAGGATCAATTGGCAGAAATGGACTGTTATCATATCAATATAATAATTTAATATATTAATAGTATGTTTTCTTTAGTGTATAATCACTTAAGAGAATTAGAATCGCTTAGAATGAGCCCTTCATATCTACATAGGGAGTGGGTCCTCTTCACGGAGCCGGCCTTCATGTTTCTATTTCAGAATGGACAAACCACTGTGTTAACTTTTCCTGCTTGGGCCGGAGTCGATAACGTTATTCGCTCCGAAGTTAACCCCTGTCACTCCACTCAGCCGTCAGGAAACAAGAAACGGGAAACCTCTGTCGGTCTTGAGGAGCTGCAGCATTTATTTCTGCACACACCGCTACTTCCACTGTTCATAAAATTGCTATATTATTAAACACAGGAAATATTAGCGATTAGAAGATGCAGAAAAATTAACAGGTACATTTGTAATTCTGTGACAGGAGATACCAACGTATTGTCAACTTTCTCTACGTCTCTACGTGCCATCATCTTACGATCACTCTTTTGTTTTCCACATAATATGGTGTGACTTTTAAAGATGTGATCCCGTCAATTCAGTTGAGTGCTGAATCTGTATTCTTATCACATACAGCCTGAAATAGTTTCTTATCAGCCTCTCTTTTTCTTCTTTTGATCTTTTCACAAGGAACAGTCAGCTGGGATATACCTCTTTCCTTATTCATCATGCACTTTGCAATGAAACAATGAAAAGATTAACAATGCAATGCATCAAAGACGGTCTTCAAAGGAAGAGCGTTTTCCAGTTTTCTGGAGCTGTGCGGTGATGTAGATAACAAAGGGGAGTTGAGAGGAGAGAAATAAAGGCCTTAAACCTCTCCAGGGGGAACACCTCTCTGCTGCCACTATGTTCTGGCCAGATGCAATTTCCTGAACGCCGCGCGGCTCTTCAAAGAGAAGAGAAATTGCTCCATCACAGACGAGAGCTGAGAGAGGGAGGAGGAGGTGGGGGACAGTTTAAGAAACTGTCCTGGACTTGTGAGCTACATAAATTAACTACCACATAAATTATCCATCCCCCTCAAAGTAGACAAAAACACGGAAAGGTCAAGAAGATGCTTGAGTGGGTGTTAGGACTACGCACACACTCAC
The DNA here is from genome assembly GCA_916700685.1 of Adelosebastes latens. Classification (NCBI taxonomy): domain Eukaryota; kingdom Metazoa; phylum Chordata; class Actinopteri; order Perciformes; family Sebastidae; genus Adelosebastes; species Adelosebastes latens. Next base: position 39,683 of record CAKAKR010069732.1, on the reverse strand, counting down.
ATACGCACACACACTAAAAACAACTATTTACATGCTTAATATGTGTGCATTTCATATTCCAGTGCTGAAATGAATTATTGAAGCAGCTTTAACCAAATGTTTCGGAGCATGTGCTCAGAACCAGACGGCTGTCAGGGAAAAGTCATGATGTAATGTTTGGGTTTAAGAGAAGAGCCCTCGGCTCAGCCAACAACTACTGCATCATTTAAGCGCCACAGAGCCACGATCGTCACCTCTCAGAGCAAGAAACTGTTCCGTTTGGAGGTTTAATATTTTCTCTTCTTATTCCGAGGACAACACACTCATGACGGGCCTTGCTATGTTTCTAGTGGGTGGGTTGAAAGGTGGTCTTGCTCACGTAATCTTAATAGATCTTTTCACAGCAAACATTTTGACTTGTTGTAGTAGCTGTGTAAGTATCACTTATAAACGATGGCACCATTCCCAGACAGTGAGCCAGCATGCACAGTACCAGGACCTTGAAAGTGAAGCAGCTAAGTAGAGCTCAGTTCAGCCATAATTCATCTTATCATTTACACCTGCTGCTTTTCCTTCTGTGTCATGTCAAAATGTCTGCTGTGGAAAAACTATATTACTAGATTTCAGCAGTGGTGTAATGTAATAAATAGGGCTGTCAAAGTTAACATGTTAATTCATGTAAATTCGTTTTAACGCCACTAATTTCTTTAACGCATTAATGCAATCGATCTTTCGGAGCTTGTAGCAGGCTCAGTTAAAGTCAAAGTGAAGACACTGAATATGAAACTAGAAAAACTAAGGAATCCATCGGAATCCACACTAAATTTTGGCTAGGAAAAACTGTCGTGGTCATTTTCAAAGGGGTCCCTTGACCTCTGACCTTATGATATGTGAATGAAAATGGGTTCTATGGGTACCCACGAGTCTCCCCTTTACAGACATGCCCACTTTATGATAATCACATTTAGTTTGGAGCAAGTCATAGTCAAGTCAGCGCACTGACACACTGACAGCTGTTGTTGGGCTTGAGTTTGCCATGTTATGATTTGAGCATATTTTAATGCTAAATGCAGTACCTGTGAGCGTTTCTGGACAATATTTGTCATTGTTTTGTGTTGTTAATTGATTTTTAATAATAAATATAAACATACATTTACATAAAGCAAGCATATTTGTCCACTCCCATGTTGAAAAGAGTATTAAATACTTGACAAATCTCCCTTTAAGGTACATTTGTAATGGATAAAAAATGTGCGTTAAATTTGAGATTAATCGTTAATTAAAAATTAACTATTTTAATCGATTGACAGCCCTAATAACGAAGTAATAATACTTTGTTATTATATCTGTACTTGTGTACTATAAATACTGTACTTTTACTCAAATGTGGCTTTCAGGTACTTCATCCACCACTGGATTTTAGTGTGCTCAAAAGGTACCAAAAACACATTTAAACTTCTCCATATAGATGGACAGCTGCTCTAACTGAACTACAGGTTGTAATGTATGTATTTATAAAGTTCCTAATGTCACAAGTAATAACAAATTAATCAGAATTTATCTCAAGTTTAGACTTGCCCAAAGTCTCAGAGAGTAGATCATCAGCAGTTCCACACAATTACGTAGATTATTGCTATGACATATCTGCTATAAAAACATTGCTAACAAATAATAAGCGCTACCCAAATACTATGCGTAGATCTGACTACCGATTCCGACACCATTGCTCTCTTTGCCGCGGTGTTAATATACAGTATGTGCAATACTATTTCCAGAGGGGAAATTAACATGTTACAGCAGTACAAGAAACTGTCACTAGGGTGAGGAGAGGAAGGCACGCAGACAGTCGAGGCAGATAAGGACAGCTGAATGATTTAATGGCAAAAGTGTTGGTACAGAGGCTTACTGGTGAGGGTAGCAAGTCCAAACACAAGTGGCTGAGAATCCACTGGCAAACCAGAAAGAGGCAGGGAAAAGGTGCACATAAGCAGGCACAGATTCCAGTTTACAGGTTAACAGCTTAACAGGTAGAGGGTTGGAGAGAAACGATAGAAAAGCTGTTGTGTAGCAGGTTAACCGGGGCTTTGATACTGAGACTTGACGCACATAAGATAAGTGAATATTCAAAGTCAGTGTGGTAAATGATGTTGTGACAGTTACTTCTGATGGATAAATTAGCTTAGCTATAGCTTGAGTTGAAGGTTGCTGCAGTACAGCAGCATCGGACTGTCGTCTCCAACTAAATCTCAGCCTCAAGATCAAATAGTTGGCTGTTAACAGGTTGATTATTTACAGACAACACTTAGCCTTACAATACCAGAGGCCTGTACTACGAAGTGAATTCAACATACCCAGGGTATCTTCTCATTATCTGGCTTAACTAAACCTAACAAACGTGATCCTGCTAACAGTCCAACAACGGTGGTTATCAACTCAGTAAGTCAACCCAGGGTTTCACAATCTGGCTATGAGCGCGTTCATTTGATAGGGGTGGTGTTTGCAGCATATGACCAATCACAAATATGGACAAATCTACTGTATGCAGAGTGGCAGATTTTACAAACAAAGAGCAAACTAGAATATTAGACAAATACAAAGAAGTTAAACACATAATCCAGGCTAAAATGAACACAGTTGAAGCTGCCAAATGCAGGAAGGACAGCTGGCAAAAGAAAAAATTGCCGATGTGTGAATGCGTAAATTAACAGACTTATCCGATCCGACGATCCGATCACCGAGCTCTGATTGCTTTTATACGAGTTGATCTCTTATCTCGAACATAACCTGCTCCAGAGCAGGTTAGGTGTTCAGCATAAGTTAAAATGGTGATCTGCCCCGGTAAGAAGTGAACCACCGTCGTAGGACTGAAAACCAAGGGTTAACCCTGAAGTTACCTCGCTAACCCCAAATCCTGCTTCGTAGTACAGACCTCTGGTGATTCAATCAAATATGTAGTGTTATAGATGTCCAGATAAGCAATATCCTGCCACTGTGTTGAACTATGGGGAAGACTGAAGGGGTTTGACAGCGATCAACCATAATTCCATAAAAAATCTGAAATACGTCCATAAAAACCACTGAGAACAAGTGATAACTGTCACAGTCTTTTAATAAGCTGTAAATGAGCTGACAACGGTGCTGTCAGTTACCCGTGAGCGGCGCTCCACTGCTAAAAGCTACTGATTCTTTCAGTAACAACAATGATTCAGTCACTTCACTTTGAAGATTTGCTCGTACCATATCCGTACATGTACTGAACACCTCAACTCTGCAGGGCTTATTGAGGTAGAATTGTGACTCACTGAGAGTCATACGGAAATTGGAATCATCATCACATAAGTTTGCATGAGGCTGTAAGTGTACCTACATATAAAGTGTAAAAAGTTAGACCCCCAGCACTTTAGGAGGTGTATTTCTATGCCTTCAATCAAATAATTAAGAAATTCAAGTTTATTTCTATAGCAATTTTTCTTCAAAATAAAACACAAAAGCAAAAGACATTGAATCAGAGTGTCTTTGTAGCTGAGTGGTTACGGCGCATGCCACATTACTGCAACGACCCGGGTTCAATTCCAACCTTGGGACCTTTGTTGCATGTCATACCCCTCTCTCCCTCATTATAGTCTCTGTCTCCACAATGTCAAATAAAGACAAAAATGCCCTGAAAAACAATCTTTAAAAAAGACAATCAACTGCGGGTGTAAGGATAGAGTGTACTGATTGTAAAGCCCTTTGAGGCCAAACTGTGATTTGTGATTTTGAGCTCTATAATATATAAAAACATATATTACAGATACAATATGAGTGTGAAAAAACAAAAATAAAATAAGTAGATAAAAAACTAAGGTAACATTTAATTTTACAGTTCCGCAAATTTCATGGTAATTAGATGATAATTAGCAAGTAACCTATTTGAAATTTCGTTGGAATTACTGCCAAATTACCCTAATATTTACCTCAAAATGTATAAAAAATTACTTTATTATTAACATTATTTAATAATTATGTTCCACTATTTCCCAATAGCTGGTTATTTATTTAATAAATTTCCAGGAAAAGAATACAAAATTAATTGATATGCTTTATTTCAATGTCTGCTGGTAAATAGATAATAATTAGAATAAAATTTCTTTAAAAAACTCCCTGAATCATGACATTAGCTACCAGGTTGCATTTGTGTAGACAATAAGTCACACAATGGTGAGATTTGTTCCTGATCAGAAGTGTCTTCTATTAGTTTTGGTTTTCCACCTCCGATGAAGAGCAGCCTCTTCTCAAGCCTAAGGGCCCTATTTTAACCATTATATGCTATTTTAGCATATAATTATTAAATGATGTTTATAATAAAGTAATTTTCAATAAAGTTTGAGGTAAATATTGGGGTAATTTGGCAATTCCAAAGAAATTGCAAATAGGTTACTTGCTAATTATCACCTAATTAGCATGAAATTTGCCGACCTGTGAAATGAAGTGTTACCACAACTACTAACCAAAAGCAAGTGTAAATAAACCAGTAAGTCTTGAGCTGCATTTTAAAAAGGTATTTGCAGTGTTCAGTTTAGGAGCCACAATCTCGAAGCCATTGTCTCCTTTAGTGTTCATGTAGGCAGGTTTCTGACCATGCAGAGCTCTAAAAAAAGACCACAAGAGTCCTGAATTGAATTCTAAATTTATAGAGGAGCCGCTGCAAAGAAATCAAAATACAGAGTCAGAGTCGCTGCTACTAGAGACATCTAATAATTGAGTTGATCCAGACTAATATCACTACATCAAACTGCATACAGAGACATAAAAAAGGCTTCCAGTAGTTTTGCTTTCACTGGGTTAGTGAGAAAAATAGTAAAATTGCCCCTGAGCAGAAATATCACTTCAAAGCTACTTCAGTGCAGCTGCTACAGCAAGTGGCCGCGTGTAGAGCTCCTCTTTGGTGTCATTGTGTATGAATGTGTGTATTAATGTTCCCCACCACCAAAAATAAATCTCTTATGCCAGCCTGCTCTTAGCCAACTCGGCTGCTTAAATCAAGGTAAGAACCATTTGATGCTATTATATATATATATAAATATATATAGGAGGATCTACAACCACTGAAGATAAACAGGAATCTTCTTGGGCAAAGATAAACTACCATTAAACTTAATCCAATCTATTCAGTGAGGCTGCTGTGTGGAATGATCAATGTTCAGCTGCAAATTAAAAACCACGTTGGATGCCAGTGACCGTTGGCAACAGTGTCTGGGTGTGCCAGCAGCAACAGCCGGCTTTTATGGCATGGAGACATTACAGACGCTGCTTTTTGCTGCAGGGAAGACTGACATGAGTATCAGTCACTCAAGCATATGTAATGTCAGTGGACTGTTTAGACACTAGTGGTGTAAATCACCAGAGGCCCCACGATACGATATTATCATGATGCTTAATTCACGACACAATCTTATTGCGATTTAAACATTTTCAGATATTGCGATAAGGTATATTGCGATATATTAACTTTTTTCAACTGCAACTTATCCAGTTTGTCAACATCTGTTTTATCAAATAAGATACAGTTTTCACTCTGTTCATCTCAGAGTTTTCATTCACATATCTTGAGGTCAGAGGTCAGGGAACCCCTGTGAAAATGGCCATGGCAGTTTTTCCTCTCCAAAATTTAAATTTGGAGCGTTATTTAGCATTCTTCCCAACAAGCCCACATTACATGGTTATTAATCAATTCCTTAGGTTTACTAGTTCATATCTTACCAGTATCTTTACTCTAACTTTAAGACTGAACCCGCAACAACCTCTGAAAGACAGAATAGTGACCGGATTGTTGAGAGGTTAATAGTTTGAATAATAAAAGATTGATACATGACGATCCATGTATCGATACAATATTGCCACGCAAAATATTGCGATACTATGCTGTATCGATTTTTCCCCCACAGCCTATTAAACACGTTTCTTTGACAAGCTCCACTGCATTATTCCACATCTTTTCTCCACAAGGGTTTAATTTCAAAGGAAATTGCTTAACAATGCCAGCCCCACCCTTGTTTTGCAAGTAGAAAATGATAATAAAAAGATGAAAAGGTAGGTGTAAACAGTTACTCGGAGCTGTGGGGATTCAATTAAATAAATAAAAAGCTTAAAAGAATGTTTGATCACAAATTTGAATAAGGACTTGTCGGCACAGATGAAAAACATATTTCATACGCAGACTGATAAACACACCCCGACGTTCAGAATCAATCATAGAAGTGCATTTCTGATTTTGTATTATAAATGTTCTGGGAATAAAAGACATACGTTTTCACACAACAACATGTGCGGTGACATATTTACACCAGAGACAGTTTCGATTGAAACCAGCAGCATCCACAGACAAAAACACAGCAGGTATCCCCAGGTTATCAAACTAACCTAGAAAAATGTCTTTTCCTTCAGTTCGCTCAGCGGTTTGCTCTCTCTTTGCTGTGTTCATCATTCTTTAACTCACTATAAATAGATAATCCTATGATTTATACAGTGTGTGTTGTCTGCACTCTACTATTCAAAAACAGAATAAAATGCACAGTATGTTTTAAAAATGACCTTAATTATAAAGGAGAAGGCTGGTGTGATATTCTATATTTTTCTTATTTAAAAAAAGAATCTGTGAAAAGACCAAAACTAACAATGTGTCAACAATGTGTTAATCCGCCTCACAGTACATCCCGACTTCTCTGTCTGTCTGTGGCGCTAAATTTTTTTTAGAAAAGGGCACTGTAAATTTGAGCAAACGTTACTCAAACAGGATTAAACGGTGCTTTTGTTGGGGACTATTTTCAGCGCCGGATTTGGTGCATGCATGTATATGGGATAAACTCAAAATAAACTACAGTGCCCACACGTTCATTGTGGTTCATTGATGTGAGAAATCCGCATAATATCCTTGGTGTTTGTTTTGACTTGAGTGCTTATTTGGTCAAAATTGTAATTACATAATAATAATTGATTCATTATAAATAATTTAATTTTGGTTCCAACCGACAACATCTCACTTGCTTCATCTTTCAGAGTGGAATACAAACTTAACAGCACGGCGCATCCTCCCGAATGTTGAATGTTGTAAAGGGACTTCTTAAATCGCTAAGGGGTGAAATTAGTAATACAGTATCAACATTTTCCTCAGAGATATAAAATTACGAAGAAAAACAATATATATATATAAAATTGCAATATATTAACTTCCATGGCCTCCGCCATTTCTTTCTTCTTTTTTTTTTAGATTATATTTTTGGCTTTTTTGCCTTCACTGGATAGGACAGATTTATAGAGAGGAAAGGAGGAGAGAGAGGGGACGACATGCAGCAAACGGGCTTTGGGTTGGATTCAAACCCGGGCCGCTGCGGTAAGGTGAACTCGGGTCTTTCAGAAACTTTCCACTTACGAGGTCATGAATACCACAAGAGGGGACTCTTCTCATGAACACAGTAAACACGACCCCATTTAAAGGCACCATATTTCCTGTTGCAGTGTATTTGAATGACATCAGCTGACAGGGAGTAAACATGGACCCAAGTTGTTGCCTAGCAATGCAATTCTGTTGAAACGGTCTATAGTTGTGTGGAGTGCCGCGCTAAACTACCTACCCCTCTGATTGTTACATGGGCTTGTAGAAAAAGACGGAAAAGAAATGTCTTGTATCAGCATTTGTAACCTTTACAGGGCTATGATGTGCTCCTCTATCCTAGCAACGACAGCTCTCAAATATCAGTCAACTGTTGCTATAGAAATGACACCCAGAGGCCAGAAGCTTGGACGCTGTTTCCACAAATACGTCCCAAAAAGAGGATTTATCCTTTTTTGGATAATGGAAAAAAAATGTGCACAATAACTGCAGTGTCATTGTAGTTTATATTTCCTTTCACAAAATGTTTCAAAAGACGAACAAGCTCTATCAGGCTTTGGCTACACAGACGATACTTGTTAGCAGGATGAATTGTCATTGTTGGTTTTGGTCTTTAATGGGATTTGTTGACAATCACCAGACTTATCCTTTAATCATGATTGGATCAAATGTTCTCGGGAGACAACTCACCACTTTGAAGTCCTCCGCTCTGCACTCGGTGCCGTGAAAGTGGCAGGCGAGCAGCATGTCGTTGATGTCGTGGCCGGTGCGGTCGTAGAATTCCCGCATGTTGAAGGGTCGTGGCTTGAAATTATGAAAATCGGCTTTGACCTTGAGGCTCTCCAGGACGCTTTCCTCCACAAGATGTATGTCCCTGATCTCATACCTGGCCGAACAGACAGAGAGAAAGAGAGGTCAAAGAAGTATTTCATACATTTCAAGTGCAAATTTTATGCCTCGTAGGTTGGTATGGATGGATGAATTTCCTTGAGCAGGATGTCTTCACAGTGAATAATCACTGCCTGATGATAAAGTAGACTTCACATAAAGTGAATTTCAGCCTTGAAACATTTTTTTGCACACTTCAGGAAGGTTTATGAGTCTTTATCTGAACTTTTGCTCCTCTCAACCAAAGCTAAAACTAATACAGTCCAGAATGAATCACAAAAGACAGGAAACCGACTGTAAAAATATACAGATGGTTTTCTGTGATATTTTCTGGCTCTGAACTGATGGCACAACCAGAGTGTAACGCTTTATTGTACAGTACATAATAAAGTTCAGACAAGAGCTGTACGGGCCCATAAAGACAGTCGTCCATTCACTGTCGATGTAGCAGCTGCAGGCTACACTTCAACTCAAATCTCACTTAACTGGATTCAGACTTGGAGAAAAATGTGTTTGTGTTTATGTTGATTGGATTATTTTGGCCATGAGAACATTTAGTTAAACTTTCATATGAAATCTGAAACATAAAAGCAAGTCTGACTAAAATATTAAAGGTAGGGCAAGAAGAAAGGGAATTTTCAAGAGTCTTTTTTGGGGGAATCATGTTACTTTTGACTCTGACTGAATTCAATCATTGCAAGTATCTCTGCTCACTATTTCTGTCACTTCTTTCAATACAAGAAAGATATATTTCCATTAATGAAGCCATGCTTTACTTTGATCAAAATCCGACATAAAAGAGTAAATAAGAACATGCAGCATTAGACGTTTTTCATGCTGTTTGTTTTAGTATGGCAATGAAGGTCTACTACTTTGGTCCAGACACAAATATCTCAACAACAACATAACGGATTGACATGAAATTTGGTAAAGACATTTATGGTCCACAGACAATGAATCCTAGCGACTTTGGTGATGTTCTGGCTTTTCCTCTATTGACACCAGCAGGTCAAAGTTTTCACTTATCCTGAGAAATATCTCAACCTCTACATGATGGATTACAACAAAATTGTGTACAGACATTTATGTTTCCCAGATGATGTTTTCTAATTACTTTCATGATTTTTTTACTTTTACGTCTAGCGCCACCATTGTTGGATCATTTGTCTTGAATTTTGGTACAGACATTTGTGTACCCCTCAGAAGGAATTTTTCTTCTAGTGCAATAATCAGGTCATAATTTCTTTGTCCAATACTTTGGTTCATGACCAAATACCTGCTAAACTAATAACATTCCCATCAGCCTCAGCTGTACTTTGTGTTTAAACCTGCGATAACTGATATTTTATTGGCCACTTGGGAGCAGCGGAAACAAGCTGTGTTCACAACATTGATATATTACTTGCAGAGCAACATTATCATTCATATGGAGTTATGTTTCTGGCTGCTTGGCAAATGAAAGTCCAATATTCACTCTCTTTTTAGCTCTGTTTTTGGTCTCCACCAACTCCTGAGGGAAAGATATGGATCTTCAGCTGCTAAATGCTCCACTATGTTCACCAGCTAGTTGCTAACTGTGTCTGTCTACCGTTTTAGAGCTTTTTTGCTGAAAACGATGCTATGAGAGTAGAGAGAGTGAACCAAAACAGAAAAGTTGTGGGCCGTACAGCTAAACTATGAGTTGAAACTCACTATAAAGCTCCATAAAACCGATGTCATAACTCTTTGTAGGTTCATCACTATGAGTGACGCCTTTCACATTATAACATTATTTTAAAGTTGTCATCTGATACATATTTATAATAAAAAATATAAAATAAAGCCGCTTTAAGCTAGATACCAAATGTTGGCATGCTGACACGCTAAACTACGATGGTAAACATTACACCTGCTGAACATCAGCATGTTAGCATTGTCACACATCAGCATAGCTAGCATGGCTGTAGACTGTTACTCATGTTTGTGTGTCAGAGATTCTTTACAAGCAACTATAAGGTTTGTTTTTGATATTTTCTTTTTATAACCAGAGGAGTCGCCCCCTGCTGGCTATTAGATAGAATGCAAGTTTAAAGCACTTCCACATTGGCTTCACTTCTCAGACCCGAAGGTAGCCCACTGGTTCTCAATGGTTTTCTTGCATGGTAACAGCTGAGCCCCAAATATCACCACATTATTGATAGCTTGGTTTTCAGTTACACTGTGATATTTCATTTTGTCTGTATCATCAGCCACCGCCGTCTTTTTTCTCTCTCACTACATTAAGAATAAAAGGCCTGCAAGTAGCTGAGTGGGGAGCCAGACAACCCACATCACACCCCGCATTATCGGTGGCACTGGGAAATTTCCTTTCATTTAATGGAGCTCACAAAAATCTGACCAAGCTGCCTCGTATCAAAAGAGAGCAGAATAGCTGTAAATGCACCCAGCCTCTACCCTCGCTGTGATCTCCCACTGCGCTATTATTAAAAATGTCACCATTTTAATGGACTCACCAAAGAGCAGATTGCGTAGAGTTCTTTTTTTCAGCCTCAAATGAAATTTTCTCATATGAATGTACCCACTCTTGTATGAATATGGCCTTTTACTTGTCTTTTTTTGTGACATACTATTACTGCACCCCATGTGTGTTTATGTATTATGTGAATAAGAATGAGATACATTTTTATTTAAACAAGAGCTGGTAATGTATTATGTATAATTACACCGCCACTATTAAATTTCTTATAAAACTTGGAAGTAGGTGCCGCAATCCTTTTGTTTTTCATTTTCATGAGGGCAAAGGGACATTTAACGCTCTAAGTGAAATCTTCCATGCATCAAATCAATAGCCTCATTCAGGTTTGGAAATTAGTTCATGGATTATTTTTGTTACATTAAGATTAAGCTTAGCCTCATTATGGAAGAGGCGGGGAGTGTTTTTGTTTGATTGAAAGAGAACTTAATTGAGGAGAGGCACTCTCTCCCCACTGTTTGTGTAGTGGACGAACCTGCCAAGAAGGCACTTATGAGATAGAATCCCTTAAGAATGAGCCGACGGGATCGGCGAAGGCTGACACTTCAGGATGTGTGCAGCTTAAATATCATGCCACAAGACATTTCCCAGACCAGTGACTCCAAACATGGGAAGTGGGCGGAGAACAGTCTTAAATGGATTTCATGCCACAGGCACTTTCATTTCTGTCCGGCGGTATAACAGCTAAGTGTGCCGTTGCATCACCTCTATGCCTTGCCAAGGGAGGCAGGATAATGAGCACTAAACCTACTTCAGAGCATAAGAGTTGAGATGAGTACATGGAGAAGGAAACTCAGCCCCATTTATGCTTTGGTCTCCAACTTTGAAAAGGCATCCTTGTGAACCGCTGCCTGGAAATGTGAGATTAGAAAATGTAGTCATTATAAAAAAAAATCCAGATGGCAAGTGTTGATCATCAGTCACACCAGCGTCGCTGAAAAAAATAGCTAATTTTAGTGTTCAGTCTGGGATCTTCATTAAAGATTTAGGATAGAAGTTTTTTGGATACCCTCATAAAAGCAAAGTCACCAGAGGTCTACAGCGCTGCATGCTGCGAGCCCTGTCCTTGATCTCTTTAACTGACAGCCTGTCAGAGGTTCAAATCATCTGAGCTTTTACTCTTTTTTTGGAGTTCTTGATCACTCAGATGACAGATACTGGTCAAAAAATGTGGCAAATGACACCATCTTACTGATTTGCTTCATTATCACTGCCTCTGTTGACTGGAAGACTATTACAACACCACAGGGAGATCGACATTATCAAACATATTTCAAAGCCACTTTCTCTGTGAGATATTTCTCCTCTGCTCCTTGGACAGCCATGTGCATGATCTTAAATCAACTCAAACTATCCAGAGTAGTAAAATCTTTGGATTTAATGTGCAGGAGTTGTGTTTTCTGCAGCTCCATTGAACTTACAGAAACACGAACTGACAAAGATACCCTGAGCATCTGCCATTTCACGTGTAATCAAAGTAAGCAGACTCCCTGCATCTTTTCCTCCTGTGCAAACACAGTGCATGCGGTTGCCAGCTCCCGCATCCAGAGTCCTCAGACGCACCGACAAGGCGGCTGCCGTTCTCTGATTATAATGCCTCAGTTAATTCAAGCCTGACAGGCCTGCTCTCCAAGCAATGAAAGACTCAACAAGGTAGAAACTATTAGAGCTTGCTGCATGAGTGAGACACAATTGCCAGTGGATGAAGTATTCAGATCATTTACTAAAATAAAGTAAAAATACAAATACAATACTGTCAAAATACTCCATTACATGTACCTTTCCTTATTAGCAAAATGTACTTAAATTATCAAAATGCAGAAAACTGGCCCCTGTGAGTGTTAGAGTATTATATTACTGATGCAGTAAGCAGCATTTTACGGTTGTAGCTTGACGATGTGGAGCCAATTTTTTTACATTTTAGATTATCGAGCTCAATCTGTAACAGTATTTTACAAGAGCATTCCAAGATCTGTCTAAATCTTAACATGCAAAGTATCTAGTAACTATAGCTGCCAAATAAATCTGATAGTGGAGTAAAAAGTACAATATTTCCCTCTGATCTGTAGTGGAGTAGAAGTATAAAGTGGTATAAAATGGAAATACTCAAGCACAGGTATCTGTTTGTACAGTACTTGAGTAAATGTATTTAGTTACATTACACCACTGATATTTGCGATATGAAACTGTATTTATTATACTGTATATAGCCTATACTGTATATTGTATATTTACAAGAAATGATTTGAACTTAAAGGGTAACTTTGTTATTTTACAACCCTATTTTCCAATGTTTTTGTGTCTAACTGACTAATAGTGACAACAATTTCTGAGACTGGTATTGAGGGAGAGCGCTGTAGACGGCAGCTGCTCAGGGGCTGCAATATGGTGCCATTGGGGCAAGTTGGCACCGTGATTTACATCCTAAAAGTGCTTGTTTTTGCCATGACAGGCTCTGGTTGTTATTATAAGTGTCTGGAGTGCCGGCCGGGCAGAGTTTGTTGTGTTGGAGTACAGAAAGCGTAGTCATGGCTGAATATTTAGATGATTTCAACAATGTGGATGAGGTCTTTGAAATTGATGGCCACCCGTATTTATTTGAGCCAGAGTATACGGATATTCAGATTTTACAACGAGACTCCTCCTTGAGCGGGACTTGGACACAATAACAAACAGACCAGATCAGGCGAAAGGTAAGAAAAACGATTTATTTCTCTGTAGGGTCCTTTCCATAATAATAACAATCTGAGCCTGAAGGTGCCAGGTTGCCCCAAATAATTACATTGCAGCTTGTTTAGCGGCTGGCATGCTGCAGCGTTTTCTCTCAATTCTGGACCAATTTCAAAAAGGGTTGCCCCATTAGTCACTTAGACACAAAAACATAGCAAAATAGGGTCCAGGTTGAAAAATACCAAAGTCATCCTTAAAGTACAGAAGTATTTAAGTACTTTGGACCAAGGATAAAGCGAAAGGTAAAGAAAAACATTTTATTTCTCTGTAGGGTCCTTTCCATAATGTTGTCATACATTTATAATAACAATCTGAGCCTGTCAGTGTCAAAATCGAGCACTTTTAGTGGACTTAACGTTACATTGACGCTGCTCATTTGCTCTCGCAGCTTGTTTCGCGGCTGCCGGTTACAGCGTTGTCCCTAAATACTGGACAAATTAAAAAAAAATGTTGTCCCCATTAGTCACTTAAGACACAAAAACATTGGAAAATCCAGGTTGAAAAATACCGAAGTTACCCTTTAAGGGAATGAAAATACAGATAATAAAGAATAAGCAGTAGAATGCGGCAGAAACAGCTTTAAGAGGAAAAGCAGCAGAATTTGAAAATGTTTGGAAACCTTTGTTGGAGTTTCTTGGACGTCAAGGGGCACAGTCAAATTGAAACTGCTGTGTGTTGCTGAGTGCTGTTGTTGAAATTGTTGTGTTGTTTTTTTGTTGTTTTTGTTCTTCCTCTTTGAGGTATTTATTTGTTTTGTCTTATCTTTTATTTTATTTGTTTTCTTTGTTAGATATGTAAAATACATAAAATGTCATGTCTCTCTTTCTTTGAAATTCTGACTAAACATTTAATTGTATAATTTAATTATTAATATTGTTAGTCTGTCTGTATGTGTATATATGTATATATGTCTATGAGTAAAATTCAATCAAAATATTGTTTAAAAAAACAAACAAAAAACCCCAGCTTTAAACATTAAAGGGACTGTTTGTAACTTTTTACACGTATAAATCTACCGGGTCAGGATCCCATGCGCGCTCGCATATGCGCGCTCGCGTGTGGCTACGCTGTTCAGGCTGCTCCTCTGCCTGCTTGTCTTCACTCACACAACGTGCGCATTCTCGCTGTCTCGCTCCACCTCACGTTCATGCGCGCACACTACACACTGCAGAAGACTTCGTAGCTCTGAGAATATCTAGTGAATGTACAGTGGACGTTTGTGCAGAAATAACTGCTGCAGCTCCTCCAGACCAACAGAGGTTTTCCGTGTCTTGTGAAGTGACGGGGCTCCGCAGTGAGAAACGCCATCGTCTCCGACCGGGTGCCGGTGTCTCCGTTCACTCCGGCCGCGGTCAGGAGACGACAACGTTACTCGCTGCGGAGCCCTGGAGGCTGAAGCAGTGGGGCTGAAGCAGGAAAAGCCAACACTAGGATCAGCATTAATTCATGGAGGGACCTTTGTCTGGTCAGCTTACATTACTTCTAAGCAGGTGAAATATAGAGTGATATTGTGGTTTTAGCTGACGTGTGTCGCCTCACTGCTTTGAGCGATGCTCGTTCACGTCTATTTAGAGCGAGCAAGCGTGAGCCCGACGCTGACTTTCGTTGACTTAACGGCCACAGGTGTCGCTGTTAACAAGCATTTCTGAAAGTTACAAACAGTCCCTTTAAAACACAAAAACATTGGAAAATCCAGGTTGAAAAATACCGAAGTTACCCTTTAAGGGAATGAAAATACAGATAATAAAGAATAAGCAGTAGAATGCAGTAGAAACAGCTTTAAACGTGAATTATGGGCTAAATGTTGCACTTTTTTAAAAAACTGTTTTAACTAGCCTATAGTGGTTACCTCTGGTTGAGCAGGGCCAGCAGCTCTCCAGCGTGGTACAGGTCGTTGCGCGTCACCCGGCTGAAGCGGAACGCGTTCAGGTTGCAAAACGTGACGGCTGGAAACGTCATGAGCGGGGTCGCGACCTCATCCAGTTTGGTGACGTGCGGGTACTCCAGGTAGAAGTGGATCCGGTCCACGCACACGAACAGCAGGAAAGTCAGAGAGCCCAAGAAAAACACCACCCACAGGCTGCGTTTGATGCAGAAGCGCTCGTATGTGAAAATGTGAGAGATTCCGTGCAGAGTCGAGGTGTGCGCAAAAACTTCTATGGGCGGAGGTTGACTGGAGTCCATCTCTTCGGTTTCTACTTTGAGATCCATCGTCGCTGTGTGCAACAAGCTCGATTGCAAGAGTCAGAAAAACAGCTTCACAAACACTCAAACTGAGCTGATATTCATTCACCTGTAGCATCCACTGTCATTATCCATCCGAACAGGTGTGCAGAGATAAACCTCTCTGGGACTTGGTCTGGTCGCCATCCCTCCTCATGCAGACAGATGGAGAAACATTTTGAGCATCCTCTTAAAAAAAAAAGTCAGACGAGCAGCAATTTACGAGCACAAGTGATGCATTTCACAAAAGCACTCATGCAAAAGCAGCGTGATTGATTGCAAAGCATGCATAACCAAGATGGTCCATCACCACTGCACTATACTGTGATGTTGTGCAGGTTTTCTCACTGGGTTGCAGTACAGCAGAGAGAGAGAGAGAAGGGATTGACAAAGTGTTTCATCAGCCTGTGAATCCGCCGCTCGAGTCCAGTGAAGCAGGCATCATTCCTGCACGCCAACAAGAGGAAAGCGAGGAGACCCGGAGGAGGAGATGAGAGGAAAAATCCCTTTTGACACTTTATAGCTCATTTATTAAGAGTTCCTCTGTGGCTGCGCTTTTACGCACGTCCGTTTAAATCCGCAGATTTCCAGGTCAAGTCATGGAGATCCTTCTCTTACTCAGGAATCAGAAAAACGTGTTTGGGAGTCAGTCAGATGGTTGGTTATTCTGGTCTGGTCGGTGGTGAGTCGTGAGCTTTTTCTTCCTCAGCTCGTGTTTGTGTGTCTGCCTGGCAGCAGCAGCAGCAGTGGACGGCAGAGGAGAGGAGAGGAAGAGGAGAGAGAGAGAAGAGGAGGGTGGACTGACGCGCTGCTCTTCACCTCTGAGTTACTGTAGTTTCACATCTTAACCGCAGCCAGAGTACAAACAGAGAGAGACAGAGAGAGAGAGAGAGAGAGAGAGGAACACCCAGAGGAAGAAAATTGTGCAATAGATAGGCTACATTAAAAAAACAACAATGTAGTATTGCGATTCCATAAAGTTATTGGTCTCATGAGAGATGGATTAAAAGAAAGAAAGGTCAAAATCAAAGCAACAGAGGCAGATATATCCTGACTATATGAGGCAAGCTCCAAAAACAATTGTTCCTACATTTCCCATAATGCAATGTGATAAGGTCTTTCAACCAGTGGGCAACCTCCTGAAAAGTGAAGCCAATCCAGAAGTGCCTTAAACTTGCATTCTTTCTAATAGCCAGCAGGGGGCGACTCCTCTGGTTGCTCCACATTCCCTCACGCTAATGGTGCTGTGCATGAAACTGAGGTATTTTTCATAATATTTGCAATGACTCGTTCGGTTAAAAAAGGAATATCATGCCTTAAAACCTTATGAGTGAATTTTAATGTGGAACTTAATTTAAAGGGGACATATCATGAAAAATTCACTTTTTCAGTGCTTGTGCACATACATTTGAGTGTCTGGAATGCCTACCAACCAGTGGGCTAACTCTGGACCTGGAAGTGAAGCCAATGTTGAAGTGCTTTAAACTTGCATTCTTTCTAATAGCCAGCAGGGGGCGACTCCTCTGGTTGCAAAAAAGAAGTCTGATTCTATAGAGGTCTATGAGAAAATGAGCCTACTTCTCACTTGATTTATTACCTCAGTAAACATTGTAAACATGAGTTTATGGTCTCAATCACTAGCTTCAAGTCTTCTGCAACACAGCATGATGTTCATTTAGTAAATTATGGTCCCATTTAGAGTCAAATAGACCATAAAGCAGGGTATACTTTAGGGCGTGGCTACCTTGTGATTGACAGGTCGCTACCACAGCGTTGTCCGGTCTGGGTGTTGTCCGTGTTTTCCTCTTACAACTTTAACCCTTTCACAGTGTGTTTTCAGTTCATGAAAGTTAATTGTAACATTTTGGTAGCCTTTGGTTGCAAAATACCAAGATGGCGACGACCAAAATGCCGAACTCTAGGCCTAAAAACGGCGGTCCAGAAAACCAATGGGTGACGTCACGGTGACGTCACGGTGACGACGTCCACTTCTTATATACAATATATATACATACAGTGTATGCTTTCAACTAAAGTCATTACGTCATGCCGGGGTTAGCCTCTGTTCCATAGTGTCTATAACTCAATACAATCTCTCATTCAGCATTTCTTACATCTGTCTTTCTGGGTAAAAAATAATAATAATGGTGGAGTGTCCCTTTAACCAAAAACAGACTGAGTGACCAATACCTGGCCTCTGAGACTGGTGGACCCAGACAGATCTGGCAACTCAGAGTAAACAGACTGTGTCAACATAATGCCAACAATAAGAGATGGGGACAGAGCAACACTCCCTGCAGCCTGTAAAGATAATAAAACTCAAATACCAAGAATTCAAAAGACCAAAACATAATTCAGTATTTACTTTGGGAAAAAAATATATTTCCATTGGCGCATGTCACAGCCAACATGAAAAACAACACATGAAACTGTACTGAGCTCCGTCAAAGTCTGCCTCCTCGATTTGATTTATATGTTATCTGTTTTCTTCTATGGGCATCATTACCATTGCATTATTAAACTATGTCCCATCTTGTAATATATAGTATGATTGCCACTGATAACTATTTTTATTATCGGTTAATCTGATTATATTCTCGATTCATCAAGTAATTGTTTGGTCTATAGAACGTTTAAATAAAATCTATAATATGTGATCCATGAAATGTCTATAAAGTTAAAACAGTGAGAGCCCAAGTTAACATATTTAAATAGCTTGTTTTTGTGTGACCAACAGTCCAAAACTCAAAGATAAACTGTTTACTATTATAAACTAAAAAAAAAAAAAATCAGGAAATATTCACATTTTAGAATTTACAATTTATTCATTGATTTTTTTCTTTCCTTATAGTGTACCATGTAGAATAGTAATGTTGTACAGTATAGTGTAGTGTAGTGCTTTTTAGTTTTTTTTTTATGTCATCACTTGTCTTTTTTGCTTGTTTTATGTATTTATTTACAAGTTTATTTGACAAGGACCACGTAAAATAAACATAAACGTCAATACTTGAAATCTGATGCATTATACAGAGATATAGCTAAAAGCTCATTTTCATCCCCAGTCCCCGAGCAGGTGAACAATCTGAATTAATTGAATTCAGTCTTGAATTTGAGAAAGAGATTTGAATGGGACCTTACATGTTTATCACAAGTGTGAAGAGATGAGGGTGTCTAAACAGCCACTCTCCAAAACAAAGTCATCATCAGGCACCACAAAGGAAAATAATGATATGTGCCATGTTTAGATTGGACCATGAATAAACAATGACATTTATTCCCCAGCTGGATACTGCCGTGAAAAATGGATCTGACTGTGCAACAAAGCTGAACCAAGCTTTGTTAATATGACAAAATATTTATTACATGTCATGAAAGATGCATCACCCATCTTAAATGCATCAGCATAAAATAAATATTCTTATCTTTGACATTAAAAGTCCTACTACATTTGCCACTGTGCCCAGGAGCAGTTCTTATCTCAAATCCAGCATAAACAACTATAACTAATGCAGAGATCTGTATTACATTTAATATATTTATTAAGCTGAAGCAAACTTTTCCCAGAAGTTTTTGACATGTGACTGTAACCAAGCCATTTACTCAAGTTCTGTATTAAGTAAATGATCTGAACACGTCCTCCAACACTGCTGTAGAGTAACAAACGGTTGTAATAATATAGCAGAGACCAAAAGATACTTTTTATTATCGAATCCAAATACGAGTTTGAAGTTTAAGTATTCAACAGCTGTCCTAACCCACAGTCCCCTCATTTGAAGCCGGCACTTAGTTAATATGGATCCCCATTGCTTTTTGTTTACAGCCAAATGCTGATAATCAACTCTATGGCTGCGTTCCAAATCACATTTTCTTTTTACTTTTATTACATACTGCAGCTGCCCTTACAAAGTACGTACTGTTGCATGCAGTATGCATACAATTGGGACAATTGACTAATTCGTCATAACATTGCACCTTGAACTTCGCCCATCTTGCTCATATATCTGCTGCACAGAGGATTGTGGGTCAGAATAGCCAGAAAAGGATGCTGGCTTGCGTACTGCAAAATGCGACTGGATGTAGTAGTACATCCTGGTATTTATTGGCATATTACATTTAACATACTATGTATTGGAACATACTAAATATTTTTCTGGCATCCTAAATAGTATGGTAGTATGGGCACTGGAACTGGAAATGTGATTTTGAGGGTTTTTCAATTAAATCACGGAGGTCAGTATTTCTTCTGGGAATGTGGAGGTTTTCAGCAACCTGGAGGGAGTTTACACTCACTAAAAATGTACACATGGGGAGTATTACAGTATTTTTAGACTCAATATGTCTGAATTTAACTAATGTTAAATTCAAATGTGCTTATTGGAGCATTATCTGTAGGTGCTGATGTTATAACAGCTGTTCTGTGATTGTTGATTTGAGATTTAGTAAAATTCTCTTTAGTATGAAGAGTATAGCTACTGCTGACCAAGCTAGCTACTATACTAACCTGGCCATCTGTGATGCTAAAACAACTCTAAGTAACTGGTGAATTACCATAGGGATAACTGTTGTGTATTTTACTCCTTTTACCTTTACTCTTGTGGACTCTTTTAAATAAAGTTGTGTGGATCAGTTGGGGGTTTATACTTACTGAGAAGTGAAACGGTTGCAAATGTTGAGACTTTCTTCATGCTGTCCTTGGTGCTGATGTGCCTAACTCAGGGGTCTGCAACCTGCGCCTCCGGAGCAACATGTGGCTCTTTAGCTCCTCTCCAGTGGCTCCCTGTGGATTTTTAAAAATGGAAATGAATACCTGTTTTTTTCTTTACATTTTAATTTTTATTCATCATTGTTGTAGGTCTAATGTACTGACTAAACGGTACGACGGAGTATTAGGGCCACATTGAGGGAAAAAAATAAATCTGAGATTTCGAGAATAAAGTCATAATATTACGAGAATAAAGTCAGAAGTTAACGAGAAAAAAAGTCGTAATATTATGAGAATGAAGTCAGAAATTTACGGGAAAAAAGTCGTAATATTATGAAAATAAAGTCAGAAGTTTACTAGAAATAAAGTCGTAATATAATGAGAATAAAGTCAGAAGTTAATGAGAAAAAAGAGTCGTAGTATTATGAGAATAAAGTCATAATATTAGTAGTAGTAATTTTACGTGTTATTTTCTTTTTTCTCGTAAAGTTATGACTTTATTCTTGTAATACTACGACTTTTTTTCTGGTAATATCATGACTTTATTCAGGAAATCTCAGATGTTTTTTACCTCAATGTGGCCCTTATACTCCGTAGTACATTTGCACTTTTTTCTGGTAAAGTTATGACTTTATTCTCGTAACATTACGGCTTTATTCTCGTAACATTCCGACTTTTTCTCGTAATATTACGACTTTTTTTCTCGTAAAGTTATGACTTTATTCTCGTAACATTATGACTTTTTTCAAGTAATATTATGACTTTATTTCTTGTAAAGTTATGACTTTATTCTCGTAACATTATGACTTTTTTCTCGTAATATTATGACTTATTTTCTCGTAAAGTTATGACTTTGTTCTCGTAACATTACTACTTTTTTCTCGTAATATTACGACTTTTTTTTCGTTAAGTTATGACTTTATTCTCGTAACATTACGACTTTTTTTCTCGTAATATCATGACTTTATTCAGGAAATCTGAGATTTTTTTTCCCTCAATGTGGCCCTAATACTCCGTAGTACATTTGCACTTTGGCCCTCACTGCATTAGACTTATATACTATATACTTAGACTATAAACTGTGTGACCTTCATCACAATGATCAAATGTTTTGAGGCTCCAGACAGAATTATTATTTTTTTGTTGCCTAAAATGGCTCTTTTGACAGTAAAGGTTGCTGACCCCTGGTCTCACTGGTGTGTGGCAGGTCTGTGTGTTCCTCTCCAGGCCAGCAGGAGGCGGTAGAGTGATCTGCTGCTGCTGCATCTTCATAACCACAAAGAATCAAAACATGTGAGCAGCAGCAGCAGTGAACAACATGGCGATACCAGTTAAAGCAGCCCGTCTCTGTCTTCTGGCAGGACGAACAGTCGCCTCCCTGTCAGTCAGACACAGCCGGGCTGTCAGTCTGCCAGCGAGGAGATGCTACACCTCTACCTCGACGAGCAGCAGTGAGTCAATGTTTAGTTAAAGTTTGTCAAAGAGCTTCTGAGCTCAGCAGCTCAGAGGTCAGTCAGAGTCCCAGCAGAGAGACAGCTACTGACTCATGTTTGTTATTGTTCTGGACCTTTCCCCGTTATAACCTGCTAACTTCCTGAGACGAGAAACAAACAAACAAACCCGGTAAATACATCTTCTTCCTGGCAAAACAAATAAGCAAACTAAAGTTGAGGAAGTCTCCTCGGGTGGATCTCTTTTTTATAATAAACAGACTGTCTTCACTAAAACCTGAACAAGAGTAGAGGTTAGTTAGTTAATTGATACACTGGCTGGTTTTCAGTAGAAACATTGTGGAGCAACAACTACATTTGACCCCTTTGGACAGATGCAAAAAAAAAAAAAAAAAATTAACGTTACACTATTTTACACATTTCCTACACAGGTGATAATAATCCGACTGGGCACATACCTGTTCTCTTCAATTTGGTAATTTAGCTGTCTGTTTGCTCAGTGTTACCATGTTGTCCTGCTGCTTCCATGTTTGGTAATCCTCTCAAGAAGATGCTTGAGATCCTGAAAGCCTCTTCTTGACCAGGTACCATCAACCTCCACACGGGGGAGCTAAAGAGCGCCTTCTCTAACAAGCGAGCTTACTAACTGTTAACTAACTGTTAGCTAGCTAACAGTTAGTTAACCGCTGTCACCTGCTTGTGACCATTGTCTTATGTCATATCCCGCTGTCTCTCTGCGTGTCCAGTCTTCCACTTCACTGCAAACTGTCTCATGAACCTGTGAATGCCACCCAAAACATGACCAAAAGTAAAAAAATCCAATATTTTTTATTGACACAGAAGAGCACAAGAATAGAGACAGATTTGGGTGATGAGGCTTCCATTATCAAATATCCAACTGAAAAATTTTTTTGTTCTTGTTCTCTGTAGATCTTCAGTTCAGGCTGGATGAGCGGACGGCTCACAGCAGCCTGGACCTCTTCAAGAAAGACACTGCCGTCATCTACCGCATGCTGGGTCTGGACCCCAGCCACGTGCAAGACAACCCAGAGCGTTTCCGGGACTGGGCCGTCGTGTTTGGCGATGAAAAGATCAGCAGCGGACGACACTACTGGGAGGTGACGGTGAAAAAGTCTCAAGAGTTTCGTCTGGGTGTGGCCGAGGCGCTGATGGCCAGAGAGGACTGCGTGGGCACCAACAGCTCCTCCTGGGTGTTCGGCTACGCTCGGCGCAAGTGGTTTGCCATGACCAGCAATAAGATAGTTCCTGTGACGCTGGTGGGCAAGTCGGACCGCATAGGCATCCTGCTCGACTACGAAGCAGGCCTTCTGGCGCTGGTGGACATCGGAAAACCCTCAATCATTCACACCATCAGGGTCCAGTTCAAGACTCCCCTCTGCCCCGCGTTTGGACTTTGGGACGGGGAGCTGCTCACACACTCTGGTCTGGAGGAGCCTGAAGGCCTGAAGTGAAGCAGGATGAACTGTGATGGCGATGATAGTGATGGCCGCGGGCTTGTGTTTGGTACCGTGGCAACATTTATATCACAACGGTGCAGGGAAAGAAAGTAATATCTTTGTAGGAGTCATTTACAGCTTAATTACAGGTGATGGTTAACTTTCCATGGTCCAGGTGGTTCATAATAATGACAATGCAAGTTCATACTTTGAGTATGTCATCCAGCCTCAGGCATTCATATCACAGAAGCTATTTTTGTGTGTACCTCATGTATTACCTCTCAGGTGTGAAAAGGATGTGTGGTTGTTTTTGAGAGGAATATTAACTGCCAAGTTTGTTTGTTTATACGCTGTGGTCTGGTATTACCCACATAATCTTTTTCAGTCTCATGCTCATACTGTATATTGTTTAATAAAATCACTGAAACTGCTTATTTCTCTTTTATTTACAGCAGGATAATACATATTTACAGTGACAGACTAAAGTCATGTTGAGGAATCATTTCACTGCCTTTCACTGAGTTAAATGAAATAAAATACAATGAATACAATTTGAGATGATTAAACTGTAGAATATTAACATTGTTTTCACATGACTTAGTTGTGTCTGAGTTTCTCAGTACACTGCATACTAACAAGCAAAAGCTTTAATTTGCTTATATCAAAAAGTCACTTCAAACACATCTGTGTGTCTAGTCTGCAACAGTCATTTGCATAAATTGTAACACAAATGTGCACTGTTCCCAGCGCCAGAAACATGCAGATGTTTCTGTGATACACAATAAAAAGAGCTAAAAAGAAAACCACATCAAAACAAGGTATCAGCAGTGAATAAACTGGCCTATGAGCCTCAATGAACTGGCACAAACTACAATGAAACAGTCCTTCCAGTGCAACTGAATCACCTCCTGTTGAGCTAGAATAATTAATGAAGCAGCTTTGGGAATATTTATACAGTTATTACACAGAGGGGCATAAAAATCCCCTGATTAACTGACATACTGATGAAGCAAAATATATTTCCATATCTTAACAATAAATAGGCACAATATATCAGATATTTACATCACAGTGGCATTTTCTATCAGAAGCTGAGCACAAAAACAGTTCATTAATATTGCAACACAAGCCAAATCATGGCTTAAATTAATGTTATCTTTTCTCCACACAAACAACAGATTGACTGATTATTTAGTGCTTTGTTGATACTTTACATTGTTGAGCAATTTCTCCAGTCTGCAGGAAAAACATCTCAAATGGACTTCATCCTGCACTGAATAGCTTTTCAACAAATATATTATGTAACATCTATTACCATATTTAAGATAAACTCATTCATTCATCAGGTCTCTCAATCGTCCTGTGCCCTTTCAGTCCTCTCATAATAAAACAGATTCATCTCCATGACAAACCCTTATGATCCCTTGTGGTT
Source organism: Adelosebastes latens (assembly GCA_916700685.1). Taxonomy (NCBI): domain Eukaryota; kingdom Metazoa; phylum Chordata; class Actinopteri; order Perciformes; family Sebastidae; genus Adelosebastes; species Adelosebastes latens. Next base: position 14,937 of record CAKAKR010069732.1, on the reverse strand, counting down.
TAGACGATGCTCTTCAGCGTATCCAGCGTGGTCTTCTGCTCCTCCGTGTCGCACGGCGCCTCGCCATCAGTGTGCACGCGCTGGTACTCTTGCAGGACTGAAACAACAACATCATGGCCAAACTGCATGGCGTCATCTAGAGGTGTGTTCCCCCATCTGATAGATAACACAATGTGATATGGAGATGGATGGATTGTTATGATTAGTAATATGGAGATGGACACATTTTTCTACCATTTTTTAATCTAATATCAGATGTTTATATCTAAAATCCCTACCTGTCTTTCATGTGGGGATTCACTTTACACACTTCAGTTAGGAAGACAACAGCTTCTGCGTGACCTGAAAGGCAAAAGTGAGCAACGCCACATTTCATTTATTCTTGTTTGCATATCAAAGCGGGGATTATTGAGGAATGAATTAACTAATAATGAAGTGTCACCTTCCGCAGCAGCGATGTGGAGCGCTGTGCGAGAGTCGTAGTCTCTCTGCTCCATGTTCACAGCTGAAAGGGCAAACCTGGAGGGATAACAAAGAGAACAGAAGAGAGAGAGCACACATGGAGAGGTTGACTCGAGTGATGGCAAACTGTCAGAAACTCTGCTGAGTAGCTCTATAATTACACAAGCAGAGAGATTATTAATATGAAAGCAGACATGTTTTGAAAAGTAGAGAATGAACTTTTAAAAGTTCAGCATTTTGGGGGAATATGTTTGCGTTCTTGCCAAGAGTTCCCACTCTCATCTCTGTAGGGTAAATATGAAGCTACATCCAGGAGATCAATTTACAATAGCATAAAGACTGGAAGCAGAAGGGAAACAGCTAGCCTGGCTCTGTCCGAGGGCCTTCCAACACCTGTAAAGCTCAATAATAGAGATGTGCAGGAATGAGTCCTTAAACCTGGATTAGCATTTTAGCACTTCCGGTTCCTTGTCTGGAAGTCAATGGGTCTTTTGAATGGGTTTTTAGTTAGATCTCTGATAAAAGATTTTAACGTTTTATTCTACGGTATAAAATACGTCAGTAAATGAGTCTACAAAACTTCATCACGCCGGCTCGTCCGCCTTTACAGCCTCGTTGTGTATACTCGTGTTCATGCGACCGTGGTGTAGTTTGTTTATGGCCTAACGTTAGCTTTTTACTTCTGGCGATTGCATTTACACTTCACAAATCACAAATCATAAATCATAAAAGTGGTGTGCATTTATGAAGATTATCTTGCTGAACAAAATGTGTAAGTATCATAAACGTTTGTTTGCCACAGAGCTTATTTTCTGCAATAATCCAAAACCCAATGGAAAAATCCCATTGGCTTTTTGTCGAGGGAACCAGGGCGATGCTAACTTCCTGGTTGGCCTACAAAAGGACTGGTCAAGTTGCGATTTTATGGGAGGTTAGTTCCTGGACCAGCCCCCGTAAAATAGGGTTAGGGTTAGGGTTGTCATTTTTAAACTTCATTTGTATGGATTAAAAAAAACAAGATATACTGTAATAGATTAAGTTTTTACCATTGGACAGAGCCCGGCTAGCTTTTCCCCCCTGCTTTCAGTCTTCATTCAAAGCAAAGCTAACCTGCTCCTGGCTCCTGATATGAAAGTGATATTGATCTTCTTATCAACCACTTGGCAAGAAAGTGAACAAGTATATCAATGTCAGATTGTTCCTTTAAGATTGCATCATCCAACCGTTTCAGCTGTATTCGTCTGGTGTCGGAGCTTTGTGATGAAAAATGAAAGGCAATGTTTTTGATTTTATTTACCTCCTCAGAGCAGTGAGGTCACCACTGTAGGCTGCAAACATCAGGTTTACCACTGACTTGTTCTGAGGGATCAAAAGGCAAACATGACCATAAGATAGTGGACTGTTTCGTAAACTTTTTACATAAAAATTCTTTTGCATTATTTCTAAGTCACCCAAAGAAGTATCAATGTTTCTAGCCTAAATGAGAATTGCAGCCTCTACACTTACTGGATCTTCATCTGATCTTCTCCTGGGGTCGTGTTTCCTGGTGAAGTGTCTCAGGTTGTCGTAATTGTGGAAGTTGAAATGAGACAACAGGTCCTAATGAATCAAAAGTTGATTAATATTTGAAGCATGCAGACACAGACAAATTAGATAAAGACAAATAAATAAAACTGTGATGGCGACTGCATACCTGACAGAAGTGAATGCCACGAACACTGTTTCCAAGGCGATCTAACGGTGGAGACCAGCACATCATACCCATGACGTTGGGGACGACCAGCAGAACAGCACCTGAAATGCCAGATTTAGCGGGCAAGCCCACCTGAACAAGAGGAGCAAACAAAAAGTCTCAACATCTCATGACATGCTACCACTCAGAGCAACAAGCATTCAAACAGATCCTTGAATTCCAGGTGACTCACGTGGAATGCAAACTGTCCGGAGAAGTCGTACATCCCACAGGAATGCATGAGGCTCAGGGTGTTGCGAACGGCTTCGGCGCTCAGCACACGCTCGCCTGTGATTGGACAAATACCCCCGTTGGCCATCGTGGCGGCCATGACACTTCCTGACTCACACGTCACCTCAATAGAGCACAACTGGAAAAGCAGTTGAAGGAATAGATTGACATTTTGGGAAATACACTTGTTTGCTTTATTGCCACTAAATACAGCCAGCAGCTGGTTAGCTTAGCTTAGCATAAAGACTGGAAACAGGGGGAAATGGCTAACCTGGCGAATTAACATGTTATATTGAAAAATCAAAAAATATGAAAACAATAATAACACAAACATGACTATTTCTTGGCTGGGAGCAGTGACTTCCTGGAGTCCTGTCGACCAACCAGCAGACGGTTTATGCGTAACTAAGCTAACCGACTCCCAGCTGTAGCTTCATATTTATAATACGGACATGAGGGTGGTATTAATCTTCTCATTTAACTCTCGACAAGAAAGTGAGTAAACCTATCTCCCAAAATGTTGAACTGTTCCTTGAACCTTAAGAGTTTCATCCACAGAATAGAATATGTTAAAGACAAAGAGTCTTACCTGAAAGTAGAAGTCAAGGGCTGCCATCATATCTGCATTGTCAGGAAAGCACTGCAAGGATAAAAACAACAGCTGTCAGTGTGCTGACTTAACTATGACTTGCCCCAAACTGCATGTGATTATCATAAAGTGAGCATGTCTGTAAAGGGGAGACTCATGGGTACCCATAGAACCCATTTTCATTTACATATCTTGAGGTCAGAGGTCAAGAGGCCCCTTTGAAAATGGCCATGCCAGTTTTTCCTTGCCAAAATGTAGCCTAAGTTTGGAGCGTTATTTAGCCTCCTTCCTCTTCATGACTAGTATGACATGGTTGGTACCAATGGATTCCTTAGTTTTTCTAGTTTCATATGATACCAGTATCTTCACTTGAGCTTTAAAACTGAGCCTGCAACAACCAAAAAAACGCAAGTTGCATTAATGCATTAAAGAAATTAGTGGCATTAAAATAAATTGAACGCCTTATTATCGCGTTAACCTTGACAGCCCTAGGGTCAGCACATACTCTCTGAAAACCTGAGCACCGAACAAACACTTGAGTTGATTGCAATTAAAAATAAAAAACTCACTTTTTTCTCTTTGAGGTAATAACCAATTGCGTAATTCCTATCACCGGTCTCCCTCTCTGACTGGAAACTGCAAGAAGATAACAGGTATTTGGAAAGTTGCATTTCATGTGAAAAGGACAACAATTTCTTGAAGCACAGTACTCACGTTGCATTACTAAAGCCCACAAACTCTGTACCAGACAAGCTTTTCAAGAAATCCATCACCTGCAGTAACGTCATATTCACACATGGTTCAGTAGGAAGACCAAACAAATACATGGAATCAAGAAAAAGTTTGAAAATGAAAAGCATTTACTCACATAGTCAAACCGCTCTGCCTTATTTGAATGAGGCTGTCAACAGAGAGGAAACAAATGACTTTCTGATGCCAGTTTTAAGTACGTCAACAGTCAGTGAGTCCCTATAGGTGGCAGTGTTTGAGTGCTCTGACACCAAAGCATAGTTTTGAGTCCAGTCTTGGGTGGGTGTCGACTGTCGAGGTATGACATGGACGTGATATCTTTGTGCCTCTCAATCCGCGTGGCCTTCGGGCTGTTTATGGCTGTGCTTGAATTTCACGGACCAGTAAGGGATTATTATTACCAAGTTGTAAAGTTCACAAATAGGGGCCGTAGTCACATTCATATTTAATGACTCTACCTATAAATGTTAAGGATCATATCAAATACTACTGTGAGTAGGAGGGATGACCTCAGGAAAAACCTCATGGCCAATAAACAAGTTGATTTTATTTCTTTCCAGGCGGTTGCTCTCTGGTGCTCCAACAACTCGTCTTTGAACAAAACAGATACATTTGTGACATTTAAACTTTTGCAGGTATAGCTGTTCCCACTGGGGTGTGAATATTATAGAAAAACAGCTTTTATCAGCTTTGTATTTGTCTCTGTCCTGTGTGTAAAATATCAAGCCTCCTGAGTTTGTATATAAATTATATGCAAATATCGTAACAAACTGTTCAAACAATATTGTTCCCCTCCACACACACACACACACACAAGTGAGGGTGGCCATCACTCCTTCTGTTCTGAGGGCTGTAATTGGTCAGACGCACACACACGCCCCTGCTGTCAAGCTCCCACACGGAGTCCCTCCCTCGTTGCTGAACCTGACCCACAAATGATAAAAAGTCCAGAGTATCTCTTCAGTCAGTTGAGAGACGTCAGGACTCCACAGAGGAAAAGTAAACAACCGTATATGGCTAAACTCCACCCCTTCATGTTTTATAATAAGGCCAAAGCTCACAGATGACTTTGATGGCTGGTCAGTCAGGTGGTAATGACCATAGTCCAGCTGCTACGGGCACCAATGACCAGCCAATAGATGAGTGATTAGATAGTACGACATCACCAATAGATTCAGCTCCTGAGAGACGCACTATAGACCCGTTTTTGTCTTTTTTAGGGGGGGCAGGGGGTCTTTAGGGGGAGATAGCGGGTCAACAGTAGATGTCACATAGAAGTGGTGCACATCATCTGAAAGCTGGGAACCTGAAGATTAATTTGAGATGCAATTCAGAAATCTCTTCAAAATACCACATTAAGACACCAAGACCTTGAGCAACACCATAGAAAAGCCATGCTGTGATTTGGTATAAAAAACTTTTGACATTTGGAAATTTCTGCAAGAATTGCATTTTACGGTGACTGGATGGCGAGCACTTCTGTTCTGGAAACTGCTCAGAAACCCCCTTATTATCAATCTAGACCTAGAAAAGCCATACAGCCTCTGAATGTATGAAAAACATTTGCACTGAATGGTTTTTACCCCAAATCTGCATATCCAAAGCGATGATTTGCGAGCTCTGCTTTCACGCAGATTGCAAATAGTGACAGCATCACGTTTCATAATGATTTTTATTAGCAAATTTCAAAAACATTTGTGAGTCCCTCCAGGCTCTCACATGCCCATGCACTGATCGCAAGCACAGCATTTAATTGATGAGTGAAATGTGTCAAAATTAACACGAGAGGAAGTGATCTCATGTTGCCCATTGCAGCTTTCATTTTGCAAATTTGGTGACACAGTTCCCTGTACATTTTAGCTGCGGCCAGCAGCTCTATAGCTCAATCGGTTGGTCCACAAAAATTTCCCACCCTTTGGCGGCTGAAATTTGGCAGGTCAAGGGCGTGGGTGTGCAAGTGTGTGTTTGTGTTCATGCCAATTGGCAGTGGTCTATAACAAATAGGTGTATAATTTCTAAACGGATTCATGTACCATGTTCAAACTCATTAACCGTTTGTCGTAGCCTCTTGTTGGAGGCGTCATTGCACTCAGCAGAGAGTTCCTCTTTCACTGGTGTGGGTCATGAACCATTTGACGTCTACATTTGTGGGAGGTGTGTGAATGCATGCACGTATGTGGTCACAGCTATTGTGAATTCGCGCTTCTTTTTGCACAACTTCCTGCTTCTAGGGAGGATGTAGGTAAGAGCTGTTTTTAAAAAAATACTTGATATTATAGTGCCTCATTTGTGGTCCTCTTTTATTGGTGGAACATAGAAACGTGTCTGGTTATCCTGTTTAGATTCTTGTTTTCATCATTACTTTTTAAGGCCTACACGATTGCCCCTTTGAACTGTGTTTACGCCCAGTGAGAGGCTGCAGCAGAACGCTACGTTGCATAGCAAGGTCTGGATTTAAAAACAGAAAGCCTATTTTTGGGCATTCTTTGTTTTTACCCTGACATCCTCATTAATGACAACCAACTCTGTAGTATGTTTAGGGAGTATATTCTAAAATGAAAACATTTGCATCTACTATCATATCAATGTATTAGTCGCTGACAAGCCTTTTGATTTTACCTTAATCAAAGAACTGATGACGATAGCCCCGGCATTCACCATCGGGTTGTGTGGTTTATCTGCACAAGAAATGAGAGCATCTTATCATTAATTTGCCCCTAACCACCAGAGCAATAAACTACTGGGATTAGAGGTGATATTTCATCAGGTGAATTTAGAGTAACATCAGCTAATAAACTGAGCACATAAAGTACGATTTGGTTTGCTTCAGAGTGGAGTATGTATTAGCAAATGGCTACAAAGGTGAGGTAATAAAATGATACACAATTTGGATAAAAGTCCATCTGGATGGCTTTTTTCCAGTAAAATTAGGGCTCGTTGTTGCACTATCTTCGTTCTGCCAACAACCATAATCTGTTGAAATTACTGATCAAGACTTGCCAAGATTTCTCAATAACATACTTGGGGAGAAGATGAATTTTGGGTAGTTTTGCTTGCTGATTAATCATACATTTATGTACACAGTTGTAAGTGCTTGTTCTTGTGTAGAGAGGATAACTGGAGTGAAGGTCTCCATTACGCTAATCACTTACCTTCATCATTTAGTGACAATTTGTTGAACTTGAACCCACTGGGCTCTTTGCCCACATACTGGTGAACGTGCTCAGTGCCGAACTCGTGCACAGCGATGGCGTACTCCAGAGGCTTCACACACGACTGCAGACAAAAGGGAACCTTGGTGTCACCCACAGAGTGTCTGCATGGCATGAGGATGTAATGGAGAAGCATGGGAACAAAACAAAAAATGGAGGAGTGTTAGTGAGGGAATGCACACGGTGGAGGTTTTCAGAATGGAAACACACATTAAAGTGAAGATGTTACCGTACCTCTGTCCATCTATTGTGCACAGAGACACACCCCAGAGATCAGGGCTGAACTTAGCCAGCTGAGGGATGTAGTCAGCTACCTACATGAAGACACACGTGAGTGTTGCTGTAATGAACGAGCAGACAATGAGTCAGTATGTGTGTGTTAATACGTTACTTACTTGTCCTGCCTCCTGCTGTTGTGCGCTGTCGTACATCCTGTCGATCTGCTGGGTCATCGCATCAAAGTTTGGAATGATGAACTTTTTTCTGAAAGCCTTAGTCAGCAGCATGATGTTGTTGCCAACACACCTATCACAAGAGACATTTTTAAACAGACATCATGAGGAGAATTTCAAAGAACTTCACAACAAGAGATCCTGCGATTACCAAAATACCCTAAAACCAAACAAAAAAACAAAAACAACATATTTTCTACTCACCCCTAGTGGTTTATAAGCACACAGATAATTTTAGTTTTATTTACCCAGGTTTTGAGAAGTCAGCCTTTAAGATTTCTAACACCACTCGGATACCATGGAAGTGAATTCAATTTAGTTTTTGGTGTCCACAGTGTTGAAAATGTGCATTTAAGAAATGTCTTGTAATGTCTTTGCCCTGGTTACTTTGATTAATACAATTCTTATTATTTATCGGTTTGGCCGATTAATTGGTGCCGATAGGACGTTTTACAAACTATCGTTATTGGCGGAACTGGACTTTGATAGTGGCTGACGGCTGCATAGCCGCCATCAGTCATGTGGGGACAAAAGTAGCCGAGTAGGCTGCTGCAGAAGTAAAGAAGATATCGGCCAATTAATCAGCTATCAGCTTTTTCCTGCTCCAAACTATCGTTATTATATCGGCCTATAAAAATCCACTAACAGTCAACCTCTAGTTTTCATTTAAACTACCTTCTAATGAAAAAATAGTCCCCGTAAAAATTGTTGACAGTGTGTCTTGTGGATTATCCTGAGTAACAGGGACACCGTTTAAGGAAAGACATCATGCTGTAGATTTTTTAAATGTAATTTTATGAGAATCTCAAATGATATTTCATTCACCTCCATTGTATCGGTTTGGAGGCCGAAATCTCTGAAACGGATATCTCAAACCTCTGCAAGTAAAAACACATCTGCATGTCCAGAAACCACTAGAGGCGTAAATCTCAAGTATCATCACGATACGATATTATATCAATATCGATTTTTTGGACAACGGCACAAAATTTGCCAATATCACAAAGTCTGCCACGATACGATTTTGATTCGATTCAAATCAGGGGCCTGCGATTGATATGAGATGATATCATATGTCCATTTAACACTATCAGTTACATTTATATCAACTCACAAAAAGCAACTAAAAATATGATTTGACAATTTTATTACTGCTCTTCCAGACATTTAAATGAAAAACAATGTATTCTTTTAACAAAGTGAATACATTTTTTAAATTTCTCATGTTTAAGCACTGTTTGAATGTTTAGGAAGGTGATGTGCTGCGCATGAGAATTTCAAAATAAAGGCGTATCTTAAAGATGACGATATATATAGATGTTTTCACAATGCATCAATGATATTGGATCATTGATCATTGAATCGATACATATCGATATATCGTTACACCCCTAGAAACCCCTAGAGGTAAGTGAGAAAATATGGGTTTTTGTGTGTAATTTGTGAGAACCAACCCCTTCATAGCAGTAAGTTAGAGATAGAGTCAGAGCTAGCTACAGGCTGGTATGGCTAATTGAACCTCTGTAAGTAAACTAACAGTTATGTTAACACCAAGCTATAGTTATATAGCTCAATTACATTTTTTATAATTAGCAAGAACACCAGGCTTTGTAATATGAGCCTCCTGACTTATACTTCCCCTTTTCTCTCTGGAATTAAGTCAAAGTCAAAAGAATTTAGCTTATTTGACTCAAACACTCAAATACTACGGCCTCAATCAGTCTGGTTCTGCCTGAGAAATGTTTGTATAACTGAAACCGCAATCAATTCATATCTAATTGAAATGCTCAACTGGTCTTTCATAATTTTTTTCATCACACTGGATTAAAAGTGACCTGCTTCAGACCAATAAATACCAGCTAAAAGGGTAAACAAACACACCTGCACATATCTGCAGATCCTCATAGTTATTATAGATTTTCATTGCTGTAATTTGTCAGCAATGCTGTATGCTCTCAAGGAAAGGAATGTGCATTCTGTCACAGCTAGTCTGAACTAAAATATCTGGCCTGCAGCCCTCAGTAATCCAAGGCGATGCTATAGCGTGAGGTTTTGGGACACCAGGAGTAGAGAGTGGAGAGAGCTTGCATTATTCATATGGGTCATTTCCTAAAAAGAAAATAGGAGATAGCTCTCTCTATCTCTAGTAGACTATTTATAGTGAGCTCTTAAGTGTTCTTCAGGAAAGGATAACCTCGCAAATCAAAGAAAACAAGCAAAGAAAGATGGCCACGGCCAATTAATTTCGACGCAGACTACCAGACTGTGTAACCCTCTTCTGTTCCAGGCCAAAGGATGAGATTGGGTGAATTACACCTACAAACGATACCGTCTGCATGGAGCTTACTGTAGCTTACTGTACAGATCTGTTGAGTCAACTAATATAATTGCGATAGTCTGGAGCTCAACCAGAATGATGCCCTTCCTTCTGTCTTTCTGCACCCCCTACTGCTTTGGCTACCATGTGTGCATGTGAGTTTGGTGAGTAGCAGCTGTCAGCCATAAAACGCCTGTCTCCGTCAGTCTCTTGGACTCAAATAGCGCTGACCCCAGACTACTCCTCCTGTTACTCCTGTTACTTTACCGCAAAAAAGTGTGACAGACCCTTAACCTTACCTAACCTTGCACGCTGTCGTCGAACAAATTTGATTATGTAATTTCTAAGTAAGAAGAAGCCTATTAGGAACAACATTAAAGTGTTTTTTTAAACAAACAGATGGCGTTCCGTCTGCTTTTCACATTCAGGTAAAAATTGAATACTCAACTGTGTGTGTGCTTAACTGTGTCTTCATAAATAAACAAAGCTTTTCTCACATTCTGAAGAGCGTCTTGTCCATCATGACTGGCCCGATGGAGTCACGTGAGGATTGTCGCATCTGACGGACACAGTCACGCAGCCGAGGGTCAGATGTCAACAAACCCGTCTTTCTCAAAGCCTGGAGGAGAGGTGGTTTTGAGCAAATTAATACGCAAGGGAGAAAAAGGGGAGTTGTACATGACAAACTTTATCAAACACTTTGGTGTCATGCACAGCAGTGTGTGTGTAATGTCAATTGGCAGGATATCAAGCATGTGTAGATGGATATAGTTAGGGGACTTCAAGGCTCAGGGGTGCCCACGTGGGAATAAGCGGGAAATACAAGCGTACACCGGATCCTTCTCGTAAGTCACACATCAAGCTGACAGCCACTGTATGAGCCATGTGCATCTATTTTGGGGAAAAACATGTGCACGACCCTCTCGACCGGAGAGGCTCAAGAGTCATCTCCTCTGATAACTGATTCAGTGAGCAACAAGCACATGGCTGCGAGCTTGCTGTTGCTGCTATTGAATATCTGTGAGTGATTCTTAGCTTCAGGGCAGGAAATGCTAAAGTCGGGGCTGCCCTCATAGTTTTTTTGTGAGCTTATTTTTGTGTTTTATCCTTCAACTGAATGTGTGGAAGGTTTTCTCTTTAGGTTTGTGAGCAGTTTTTGTATAACCGCACAAAACAAACATAGATGGGCCTTGAGAATGATAGCTATATGTAGAGTTTATTACCTAATATATCTTACCTAATGAAATAATTAAATACCCCATATAAATTTATATTGTCATGTGGAGCTGAAATGATGATCTGATCTGATCTATACCCGACCCAGTCGGTCGATATACTCGACCCAGTCGGTCGCTATTCTCGACCCAGTCGGTCGCTATTCTCGACCCAGTAGGTCACTAAACTCGACCCAGTCGGTCGCTATACTCGACCCGGTCGCTCGCCATTCTCGACCCAGCCGGTCGCTATTCTCGACCCAGTCGGTCGCAATACTCGACCCAGTCGGTCGCTATTCTCGACCCAGTCGGTCGCTACACTTGACCCAGTCGGTCGCAATACTCGACCCAGTCGGTCGCTACTCTCGACCCAGTCAGTCGCTATACTCTAATAGATACACCAACCCTACCTTTAATGGTGTATAAACCAATTCCGCTATTTCCAATGCATATCAGCTTGTTACCAAAACTTTCTGAAATTCAGTGTCATTTTCTTGATACTAGTACATTTCCCATCCTATGATGCCATTTCTACAACAGAAACTGGAATAAACGAACCATAACTCTGGCTTTAAAAACAATTATTTCTTTTTTTTAACAAGAAACAGTGAGGTGAGTGAGGTTAGGATTAATGTTTTTTACATGCATTGATACTGACTAACACTATCACCATTTATGCCCTAACCCGGTCACCTCTACAAACACATCCAGTCATCCGTGGCGCGACAACAAGCCACTTGTGTTGACACACGTCTCTTCTCCTAAATGCATGCTCCTTTTTAAAATCACTGAGTTGCCATAGACACCGAGGTCACCAGATGTCCATGTCTGCCTTTTTTTTTTATGTGACTGTCTAAAAGGTCGCACCACCTGAAGCTAAATGAGGGTGTGATGATTTGCATTAGCTTGTTAGTTATCAGAGAGCACAAAAACACCTCACAGTCTATGTCCTGTTCATCTTCTGAGATATGTACGATATAGGACTTTGAAAGTATCAACTGTGGTACAGGTTCACAGAATCTTGACATCTCTTCAGTAGTCACTAAGTAAGTCCTTAGGCTGTGTTGTTTAAATGAAAAGCCTTTAATCTAATGAGGTTATCATTACGTCTGCTGGTACAACAGATACTTATTGTAATTAAACCCCACAAATAATTACACTTTGTGAAAATGCATGTTGTTCTCTGATACTGATTACCTCAGTGTCACACCTACTATATTTAGTCCTATTACATGAGAAAGTCCCTTTAAACTTGACCCTGCATTCAGCTGGAGACGCTCTGGATTCCTGTTGTGGGCTCCTATATCACTCCCCAAGGTTTAGGTGCTTTTCCGATATACAATACTGCTGTAGGGCAGAGTTTGTGTTGTGTGTATGTCCACATATGTTATGGAAAGTCAAAACAGTCCATGGCGTGACAGAGGAAGCGTGAGTGTGTTGTTGACTCACAGAGATGAACTGGGACAAGGGGATCGTCTCTTTGCCTTCAGTGATGGTGTAGAAAAGTAGGTCCTCCATACTGGACATCAACCTACTTCTGCCAAGACAAGCAACACACACAATGTTGTGATCTCTGAATTTGGACTGGCTCTAATGTATCAAGCCGAAACCATGAGCAGTACTTCAACGTTTATGTCAATAACATGGGCAGGAGTGAAAATACTGGCAAATATCCAGCTATTGACCTAGTTATTATTATAAAGTGTGTGTTTGAGAGAGGCCATAGCCTATTTGCCATGGCTGTTTGTTTATAAAACACTATCATACAAAAGAGGATTCCTTTACAGCATGTTTTCTCAGGCCCCTTTACTGCTTGGGCATACCTTAAACATACAAACATTTACTTTGAAATATTGTTCACCAATTTCCTTTTTTTTCTTTCTTTTTATAACAACAACTATTTGCTAAACCTTTACAACAACTTAAGTGTAAAAACGACAAGTTGTGGTTTTGCAGGCAGCACTAACACATCTAACACAGCTTCACGTGCCACTGAGCATACTCTCATAGGAATGAAACGATGTATCCGGTTGCAAACCATTGGTGGAGCTTATAATGCGTCATCTTTGTGATATAGCATCTTTGCTATCGTTTGCTTTTCTTTTAGAGTTAAGTGAATATATTTTAAAGAAAAATATTAAAATGCATTTATGATTTTTAACAATTTAGTTTTGTGTGTTTTCTGTCACGGGAGCCACCTCTAACGCTGTATCCAGTTTCAAATCATTGGTGGCGCTTATAATGCGTCATCTTTGTGATAGAGCATCTTTGTGATAGAGCATTTTTGTGATAGAGCATCTTTGTGATAGAGCATCTTTGCTATCTTTTGCTTTTTCTTTTATATTTTTGTAAATATATCTTTAAAGTAAAAAATATTAAAACACATTTATGTTTTTTTAACAAGTTCCACATTCACAAGTGTAAATTTACCAAAAAAAAACCTAATTTCTTTGTATTTATGAAAGAAATGGAATTATATCAGTCAACAATTTCTTCCTCACAAAACAAAAAAGCAATGAAAACAATGAATGTATGCAATATCTTTAATGTTTTTAAGTGAAATTATTGTCATGTTCTCACGTGGTCTTTTTTGTTTTTATTTTATGTTGGTTTTGTTTCATTTCTGTTGTCCTTTATGTTTGGCACAGCTCTTTGTTTATGTTTTCGCTATGCTTCTTCTGTATGTAAATGATTTTAATGTTTTCTGCTGTTACAATGTATACTGTCCTTTTGAAATAAAAAAAAAAAAAAAAATGTGTTGCTGACTGGACATGATTTCTGTGGTCACAGATTTCAGTGTAACACCGGACCAACAGTAACGTTAGCTATTTCTTAGCATTAGCCTGAGCTGAGGTTGCTGGGGCAACCTACTGCTGGGTCAGTAGGAAACAACCTTTTAAAACCACACATTTAAGTTTTTATGCTTTAGTTTGTGTATGTATTAAACTTAATATATAACGTGCTAATTAGTGAGCTTTAGAGGTGTCTGGTAGGCGTTTTTATTTACTTATTTTTACCATTCCTCGGACAGAACCATGCTAGCTAGCTAGCTAACTGTTTCCACCTCATTGCTAAGCTAAAATAAGCTAAACTAAGCTAAGCTAAATTAAGCTAAGCTAAACTAAGCTAGCATTAATAGCATCATGGCAAACTGACAAGAAAAGTGATTACAGGTAAGAGTACTTCACACAAAACATTTAACACAAAAGTTATAATTAGTCATGTTGCCATTCAGAGTCACATGCTTAAGCTAAAAACTTTATTTTAAGATTTTACTGCACAATATCCAATATGTTTAATGATGTGGTAGCAGGAGTTAGTAACTAGCATGAAGTATGAGATTACCACTACAGACCATGGAGGTATTAAGACACACATTTAAGTATATATATATATATATATATATAGAGAGAGAGAGAATATTATGTGTGTAACATTCTGAATAATATTTTGACTAATTAGTGGTGATTTATTGGTTTAGAGACAGCCTAGTGTGACCTACTTGATCCAGTCAGTCGATATACCAGCCCTACCTTTAATGGTGTATAAACCAATTCCACTATTTCCAATGCATATCAGCTTGTTTCCAAAACTTTCTGAAATTCAGTGTCATTTTCTTGATACTAGTACATTTCCCATCCTATGTTGCCATTTCTACAACATAAACTGGAATAAATGAACCATAACTCTGGCTTTAAAAACAATTATTTATTTTTTAACAAGAAACAGTGAGGTGAGTGAGGTTAGGATTAATGTTTTTTACACGCATTGATACTGACTAACACTATCGCCATTTATGTCCTAACCCAGTCAGACCATGGATGTATTAACCCTCCTGTTGTCCCCCGGTCAAATTTGACCCGTTTTCAAACTTCATTATATCATAAATATGAATTTCTTTAATCTAATTGCCCCAAAATAACATGGATGGTTGCCTATAGTGGTCTTTGCAAAAATATTGACCACTACTTTCGTTGA